>JAPEVG010000144.1:0-39985 GCA_029747595.1 Trametes cubensis
CTATTCTGCATTCCGCCACTGCCAGCTYGCCCYAGCCATGTTGTGCATTTCTCTATCTTCTCTCAGTCAGGAAGCTGACAAGTCGCGTTCTATCCATCTCCAGGCGGCAATCACAGAGTACGTCGCCCTTATGCCCCTCTCAGTTTGCCTCGTCTGACCCTAGTAATCAGGCTGCGATGCTTGTCGTGCGCGCAAGGTGAGGTGCGCTCGCGAGAACCCGGACGATCCCAAGGGGTCCTGCAAGCACTGCATCACTCTCGGCATCCCCTGCACCTATGACTATCAACCCAAGAAGAGAGGCCCACCCAACTTGTGAGTCGCGCACGAGCAGTGTCTCTGACCCGCAGCTGTACCGATTCCGTCAACCCGCCCACTAGGTACCTCCGCCGTTTGCAGGAGGCAGCCGCGGCCGCGGCCGCGGCGCAGCAAGAGAATCAAAATGGCACCGAGCACCCACAGTCGCCAGGCGCGACGTCCCAGAGCGCGGCGAGTCCCACCCAGTCGGCACTCTCCACATCCTCACAGGTGTCGTCCTTCCTGGACTCATCTCTGAGTCCCGTACAGTCCATGCACTCCGCAGCCCTACCCCCCTCGCGCTACCCAATCGCGGCAGATGGATTCCACTCGCAATTCCCGCCATTGTCGATGTCCGTCCCGAACTCGTTTGGGAATTCGCGCTTGCCCGAGACGCACGGGCTGTCATCACGTTCACCACCACGCTCCGAGGACCCGAGCCAGTATGGGTCGCCTTCGGACCAGTTCAGTACGTACCCGTTGCACAACTGGTCGTATAAGCAGCATCAGGCCCTCTCCATCCTCCCACCATCCGCTATACCCCCGCTGTCGTACTACTATCGCCCACACCGGCTGGAAGACGTCGCACCTCGTGATACCATCCTTCTCATTATCGCCCTTTTCTTCGACTTTGTATACCCCCTAACGCCATGCGTACACAAGCCGTCGTTTATGGCTGACGTTCACTCCCGGCGAGAGGAGCGCGACCCGCTATTCTTCGCGCTCGTGATGTCCACAGTGGCATCCACGCTGGTGCAGGTGCCCAGGTCTTACCTCCCTATGGAGCGACATGCCGTTCGCAAGCTCGCGCAGACCTGCCACGAGGCTAGTCGGCACATTTCCGTTGCTTCGTATGACCCACCCACGTCGATGCACGTCGTCATCCGGTACTTGTGAGTGGCCCGAAATACTCGTCTTGCTCTCATGAGGTTCTCACGCTCGCATTCATTTAGTGACTGCGTGTACCACTTCTGCGAGGGCCACGACGCAACGCAGCATGCAGCGTTTGGGGAGGCAGCTCACATTGCTGTCACCCTGCGCATGCACGAAGAATCGTCGTACGAAGGACTCGACCTCATCGAGTGCGAAGTGCGTCGAAGGACGTTCTGGTTACTATTTGGGGGTGAGCAGCCTAGTTTTTCGATTGGTCGCGCGGGTTGATGGGCCCGGAAAAACTCTATCCTGATCGATGTTAACCACGCTTTTCTCACCACAGCGGATAAATCCATGTCAATCCTCTTGGGGCGTCCGATCTGCCTCCGAGATGAGGACACCACGTGCAATTTTCCACGAGAGCTCGACGACGAATAGTGAGTGATCACACCCACCCATGTCGAGACCGAGAATTCACCACCCCTTTGCCGTCTGCCTCGCACCCCCGTTGCCTCGGCTCCTTCGCAGCATCACGCCGAGCGCATACCTCCCACAGCCGCACGGGAAGACCGCGATTGTGTCCGGTCTGAACTATATCTCACGCATATTCGCGCTTCTGGGCGAGATCCTAGTCAGGATCCGGGTCGACAAGCGTTCTCCGCCACAAGGCCAGTTCCTCACGGCGCGTCTAGAAGAAGTTCAGGCTCTCCACTCCCGCATTGTGTCTGCACTGGCACATGCCCCTGAACCCTTGCGGCTCAAGCCGGCCCACTCGCAGTCGCACATTCCGCCCGAGTTTGGCGGCGCAGGATTCAGACAGGCGGCGTTCACGGAAGTGAAGGACTTCTTTGACAACCCGAACGCCTCCCGCGCGAACGCACTGAACCCCTTCCTCGTGATGCAGGCAAATCTTTATGTCACGCAGGTGGGCACGCTACGATTCCCTTGGTCGAGACTCCGAGCTGAGTTGCTGATGGGCGCTCTTCTCCGATCGCTAGCAATTGGTCCGCTTCGTGATTGAGCAGTACCGTGACGAGCTGATCACGTCGCTCCAAGGGAGCATTGATGAGCATCGGGTCGCAGAAGACAGAGAAGCGGTCGCGAGCGACCTTCTCAACATCCTGCATAGGTTCGTCGGCGCGGTGTGGACTTTTGTGCGTGTCGCTTACTCCGTCGCATTGCGCCCGTAGCATCCCCATTCAGTCCATTGCCACGAACGGGCCCTCATTGGTGAGCAGGATCAGCGCCTTCTGATCCCGTCGGAGCCGCTAACGAATGGGCGGATTGGCCACTGAACAGGTCCACAAGGTCCGATTCGTCGCTTCGACGCTCTTGGACGCAGTTCGGAAGGCGGAGACCGCGCCCGCTTCTGCTGCGCGCGCCCACGCATACCTTTGTGAGTCTAACGCTTCTTCTGCCCCTGCCCGCGCCCGACTCCGCCGTTCTCTCGCCTCCTCGCGCTGCTCTGCTGACGGCCTTCGTTCCTTCTTGCCAGGGGACTTCCTGTCCATCCTGTCGGAGATCGAACGCAACTACCTGTACGTCCGGTCCTTGCATTCCGAGGCTCGGCCGCTCGAGAAGCTGACCTTTTGCGCTGCAGGCTCGACGACGACAGGGACGGGACCCCCAACGACAGCGGCATGCCGCTGATGGGCAACTGAACCGCAGCCGCGGCCAGTGGCGGCACAGTGCCTGCGGGCAGCTGATTCTTCTTGACATCGGGACTTCTCGGTGCTGACGCTTTCTACCCTCGCGCCTTCTTTATTGAGTATGATTGGTTTGGTTCTTGGATAGTGCCTCATGCCGCAAGAGGCCCGGTGGTGCGTATGTTCTCGGAGGGCGGAACGCTGCGCTAGTGGCACCCCTCGGAACAGCCTCCCGGACGGTTTCGACGATCTTCAACATGCTATCTTAGTGGATGTACTCCTGTACCCTGTAGTGTCTGCTGTACGTGCTCTCTCGTTTGTCTTTGCTGACCGYGCGTTGGCTGTATTATAATCCGTACCGAAGACGACCACGCCGATAACGATGACGACGATTAACCTCTGTATGCACGCACCTCCAAGTTCTCCTTCAGGACGGCGCCGTTCGCTACTCGTCCAGCAACGTTACTGACCTAGTTCGACCCGGTGGTTCCGATGATAGCATCTCCTTCTGTATTGTTAGTGGACGGCCGACGCGCCTGCAATGCATGTTCCGACYTGCCCTGTGCCTTCTATTGACATGCGGGCCTGGTGCGCTCATTTTGCGCGATCGTCGTCCATTCCCGAGCCAATGTCACAGGTCKYCGGACCTGATTGCAAAGTTTGGGTTCGAYGTTCCGATTTCTCGTGCACGCACYGCAAAGCAAACAACACCAACCACACACACGTACGTATACCACTATATCATTCGCACTACACCCGCACCGCATGATGTCGGACGGAATGAATTGAATGAATGGRATGGCGCCGCACCGCGCCGTCGACGTCGTGGGTTAGGGCTTACGGGCGGCAATGGCCGAGATTAGGCAGGCGTCCTCCCGAAAAGGCGATTTACGAACTTGGAAAAAGGTCACAACGACGACCACATACGCGTTCTCCCCGCCACACGCTACAGTCGCCGAACGCCCGCCAGGTATGTCCGGAACGCGTACTAGGACCGTAAGAGCGCGAAAATCTCACGCGCAGCGCCCGCTGTAGACGCGTCAAGTCACCTGCAATCAAGGTCGCGCCCTCGYCSCCAGCTTCTTCAATTGCGTCTACGACATGGCTACGCACGAACCAGGAACGAAGAGCGTGCCGCTCTCGATCACGGAAGGTAAGTRCTTGCGCCAGAGGTGCGCGACCAGGCCARGCGGGAGAGGACACATCTATAGCCCCCGAGCACTGCTGACCCGGCGCGCGACTCGCAAACTCTGCGCCACGCCGAATCTGCGGTGGCGTGACTCGGGGGGAATGGCTCGACTCTCCCCGCCACGGGTCTACGCTCGATGTRTGCGTCCTTGCTCCGCATGGTGCTGACTCGTCGTTCTCTTCTCCTTCCCTCCCTGGGGCGCAGATGAGGCGGCTGTGTACGACAGGCAGATCCGCCTCTGGGGCCTTGAAGCCCAGCAAAGGTGCGTGATGCTGTCACCGTCGTCCTTCTCTCCGGGTTCACGTGTGCACTGCTCGAGCTATTCTCTGTCGTTGGCGTCAGGCGGGASGTCCTCCGAGGGAAGCTATCCTGAGCGATAGCTGCCTCAGCGATGTGGCAGCGCCTYCGGGCGCTTCCGTACTCTTGATTCTTGGTAGCCCTCAGCTAGTGCAACGGCRGCGYTAGAGATTGGCTACCGAGAGTCCGCACATGGATGRTAGTTGAAGTTGGGCGGACAGCGTGACATCGCCCCGTGGTCTACCTGCCAGGCTGCCTCTCCCGTTGATATCTATTCGCGGAACTCACCCGCAACATGGCTTCTCAACAGGATGCGAAATGCGACCATACTTGTGGTACGGCTCAAAGGGGTAGCGACGGAGGCCATCAAGAACATCGTCCTCGCCGGGATTGGCAAGCTCATCGTAGTCGACCCCGACACTGTCGCCGAGGARGACCTCGGCGCTGGATTCTTCTTCAGAGACGAAGAGGTTGGACAGAAGGTAAGATATCTATGCCCGGGCCGACACAAGGATACGCTNGCCGTGTGGTGGGCAAGCGCAGCGCTGCCTGGGGTATGCACATCTCTGGATCCCTTGAGCTCACGGACGCCGCTGGTCTTCGCACACGCGTACGATCATGGATAGGGCATTACCCTCCACAGTGACCACGGCGTGGCGTAGTCTTGCCATTTCTGTACATGCATGCCGAAGACGCTGGGCTCCCTACGACTGGATGATACCCACGGGCGCAAAGTCCGTCTGTAGCTGTGCCTCGTACTGGTCATTCGTCTCGCTATCCTCTCACGTCCGCCATAGTCCCGGCCTCTATGCTGCGGAGCGTGTACGGAGACGGGCAACTGAGAGGCGCTGGGGTCTATGTGCCGTCTCTAGCTCTGGTTCTTGACTCCTGTCGCCCATGCTCAGCAGTCAAAGTACCCCATCTGGTCTATGACAGTTCCTTGTCTGGTGAACGCATCGTTTGTACCCGCTCTGACTCCACGCTTTCGTAGAGGGTAGATGCTGCTAGGGCCAAGATCGAGAGCCTCAACCCTCTGGTCTCAGTGGAGACAATATCGGATRGTTCTGTTCTCGAAGGGGACGCCCTTGTCCAGCTTCTAGGAGGCGTTGACATGGTCTGCGTCACCGACTCAGATCGCAGCACTCTGGTGAGTCCATGAAACCGGGTCTCCTCTCTCCGCCGGCGAGCATGACTGACAAGTACATCAGATCCGTTTGAATGATGCATGCAGACAACTCGACAAGCCATTCTATGCCGGCGGCACTTACGGGCTGCTCGGCTACATCTTCTGCGATCTCCTGCAGCATGACTACATTGCACCGTACGTCGTGCATGTCACAGACTGCAGATCACTTCTTACCGGAGGCGTTCAGGGACAGGTCTGGCCAGAACGACGCCGCCAGAAACGTCAGAAAAACCGCTACCTATGTACCGCTCAAGACGGCGCTCCAGCACCGATGGACAGGCATGACGAGGCGGCAAACCAAGGAGCTCAACCCGGCCATTGTCTTCGCCGTGCTTGGTATGCATGAGCTAAACCTTCTCTGACGGGATGCCCGCTGATAGAGACGCTAGCCGTATGGGAGTATCAGGCTGCCCATCAAGGTGCCCTCCCCAACGACCCAGCCGCTGCTGCTGAGCTGGAGTCGATTGCGAAYAAGCTCATCGCCGAGGCMGACGTCAACAGACAGACGCTGCCGAGTATCCCGAAGGAACTCATCGAGTATGTCTRCCATTACCTTGTATGTTTCGTGGATCACTAACCATTCTCTCGTTCCCCTCTTCCTTCGTCGTTGTCCCTCGGACGCAATATGTTAGGACGATGGCAACCACCGCAGCACATGAGATCTCACCTGTGTGTGCGGTCGTCGGAGGTCTGCTCGCTCAAGACATCCTCAAGGCCCTCGCCGCCCGCGAACCTCCCATCGCGAACTTCTTCACGTTCGATGGCAACCTGGGCGGCGGTACYGTAGTCAGGATGTCTATGCCCTGAAACAAAGAGCGTGTGAGGGGGACGACGGCRGTAGGGTCGTGCTCACAGTCCATCTCTAGTGCCATTACTGCTCCTGTACCTGTRCTGCTGTATTCCAACGGTGTATATCCGACCATTCTGCGACGTTCTCAGCGTTTGTACTGTGCAACCCACGCCCCGGTGTATGCGAGTTAACGTTGAACTAACGTTTGGACCCCTACATGTCGGGAACGTCCGCGGTGAGCAAATTCATCAGACATCTCCGATATATTCTCACAGCAATGTCGCAGTTACTGACCCGGTTTTTCAGGCTACGCTATGGCTTGATCGGCTTGTACATCATCCCCGACGGCGCAGGCGTACGAGAGCCATAGAAACCATACATGGTTAGCGTGTGAGGCGGAAACAAGCTTTTCTATTGCGATGCGCCAGTCCATACATCCGAAACTGCACCGACATACCCCAACCGGCCTTCACCCACGGCAAACCAACATGCATCGCCGATCCGCTGCGATCGGGTCCCATGGTCCGTTCATATTGTCGACGCGTACGCGGGCCCCCACAATCCCACAGCAGAGCTTGTTCTCTGGATAAGAGTCGGAAAAACGACCTCGTCCTCCTGCGCGTACGTACTGCTCTCGTCCGCCAAACCCCGCTTTGCAGCACGGGTCTGAGCAAATGAGCCCACGACGGGACCCTGCGTGAGGGCGAGAGTCCAGGACCCCATTCGCCGCACACACCTGCGGGAACCTTCGTCTCTTCTCTGTTCCGCCTCCTGCGACCGCCTCGCGAGCGGCGGGTACCCGTGCCTCCGCTGCTCATCTCGCCAACTCCCGCAAACTGAGCACTCAGTTCGCACCCCAGATTCCCTGCGCCTGCCCAAGCCTGTCGAGCAGCCGATAAAAATCCGCGACGAGGTACAGGCTGCCTGCGACTACCACCAACGCGTCTTCCCGGTCTCCTTGCCGCTCCGCGGCCCAGCAGAGGGCTTGCTCGAAAATATCCACCGCGTTATCTGCTCCCGCGGCGGTCTCCGCCGAGGGTGACCACAGCTCCAAGCCAGATGTAGGGTCGGGCACCAGAGATTCGATGGCGGCGCGCATCTCCGAGGGTGGCACGGAACGCACCCAGGGCATACCCTCCGGTGGGGTGAAGCGGAGCAACGCGGCACCAATGCGTACCTGGCAGCCTTGAGGAAGACGCTCGGAGAGAGCGAATAGGGGACCCAGTGTTTGCGCGGGAGTCTTCGGTGGTGAATGCGAAAGTCCGAGCACATATGTCAAGGCGAGAGGACGCCCTGGTGACCTCGCCAAGAGATCGCTGAGGTAGTCGGCGAGAGCTGTCGCAGAGGCGGGATTGTGCGCTCCGTCTGCGAGCACCGTCACCTGGGCGTTTTGCCGCCCATTGCTTGGCTGGGAGGGCAACGTGAATGTGTGGTATGACAGCCTTCCTGGCCAACGGGTTTTCTCGATACCTCGCGCGACAGCAGCGGGCGTAATGCGGGCTTGCAGCCTGTGATCGAGCCTCTGGCAGGCGGGATGAGCGATCAGGGCCGAAATGATGCCTGCAGCGATTTCTAAGTTCGCTAATTGGTGCTCTCCGTGCAAGGGGAGGGCCGCAAGGACAGGTTCGTCGAAACACGCCATGCTAACCTTAACAGCGCGCGGAGGCGGGGCACCAGACAAAGCCATATCTCCGAACTCCCGACCACCGCGCTCATCGCTCCCCTCGGCCAAAGTCACAGCAGCTGGAGGAACTACTGTTGCCCCGGCTACGGTCGCTGTTTGTCTCGCGACATCTACGACCTGGGGGTGGACTTGCGGTCCTATCACGAAAGGCTTCCCATTCCTGGCTATCGCGGCTTTCTCGCGAGCAATTGCCTCGACAGTATTCCCAAGAAAAGCCTGATGGTCAAGATCAACTGCAGTGAGCGCAGAAACAAGTATGCATTCGTCGGGAACAGCATTTGTGGCGTCCAAGCGGCCGCCCATCCCGACCTCCAAGACGACGATATCGACCGCAGCTCGCTCGAAGATGAATAGTGCCGTGCACGCGAGTAGCTCGAAGTTGCTTGCCCCTACATCGTTCTCTCGATCGATACGCTCGACCTCCTGCCTAGCGGTCGAATAAACCTCGGCTGAAACGGGCTGGTTCGCGACACATATGCAGTCAAGTACGGAGACCAGGTGAGGGCTGTTGAAGCGGCCGACAACGAAAGGCGGAGAGGATGCCGAGAGAATGGACGAGACCAGGGCGCAGACGCTTCCTTTGCCGTTCGTCCCTGCTACATGAATTGTTGGCCGAGAGTACGGCGGGAGGTGTGCGAGTAATTTGCGGATGCGGTCGAGAGAGAGATCGATAGACATGGCGAGACTCTGCCAGGACGACAAGCTGCCAAGATCCTGCAAAGTTGCTTCTAGCCTCTGGAGTTGTCGGCACGTATACTGCAGAGCTGATTTTCCTGCAGTGTCTAGGATGAGCAAGAGTTGTCCGTGATCATGGAACAGACCGCACGGCTCGCGGCACTGCGGTAACAAACGACAAACGATTCCGATCCGTCCAATCGAGGGTCGCTATGTCGCCGATTCGATCTCCATCGGGGCCCGGACTTGCGGTCCGCAAAGCTCATGCCTAATTTGGGCAGCTGGCTTTCCATCAGTCCACCGTTGCTCGCCAGAAAAACGAATAGCGTCCATGATGGATGGCGACAACGCACAAGCGGTATCATAGCCGTTGGATTCTCGTACAATTCAAGTACATATAGCATCATCCGGAGCGAAGACACATGCAGAATGACATTGCAACCTTCGGCAGCCATCGCCTACTTTCCACCAAGGAGCATCTTTCTAAAATCATCTTGGCCCTTCCCGCCACCACCGTTGCTGCCCGAGGTCGCCGAGCCACCAGCGGCGGGCGCTGTGGAGCCCTGTGCGGTTCCGAGGCCCCTCTGCTTGCTGCCCAGCCCGGCGCGTGGCCGCGAGACTGCGTTACGCGGGACGAAGAAACCAGAGGTAGCCGAAGGGGGAGCAATCGGGCGAGACGTCGGCGGACCAGAAGAGTTCTCGGCAACAATCTGTAGCGTGTTGCCGTTGAACACGATTGAGTCGGGTTTCAGCAGCAGCTTGCCTGCCTCCTGTTGCGCAAAGACAGTGAGCGTGATTGGTTGAACTATGATTACGAGTGACCTACCGCCGCATTTTCGAGTTCGACCTCGGCCTCGGCAAGGTCAGCGAATACTTCGACACGCTTCACCTTGGCGTGCTTCTCGAGAGCCTGTTGCAACAGACCCTCTTGCGTTCCTGATGGTAGATTCCGTACACGAACAGAGCGGTTGCGCACTTCTTCGCGATACCCGGGCGCCCTGGTCAATGGTCTATCAGCGGTTGCACCTATGGCGACGAGGCCCTGAGACGCACTTGTTCTTTGGACGAACGCGACTGTCGGCAAGCGTGACCGCCATGCGGCGCTTCTTCAGCTCATGGTTATTCGCTGCAAGCGCGGCACGGGCGTCTTGCTGTTGCACGTTCAGCTTGGACATCAACTTTCAAACACACCACGGCGACAACGTACCTCGTTCTCGAACTCGACAAAGGCAAAACCCTTAGATCTGCCCTTGTCGTCCAAAATCATGCGGACATCCTTCACTGTACCGTACTGGGCATCTTTGTTAATCTGTACCGCTCACGAGAGGTGAATATGACTTACAGTCTTGAACAAGGTCTCAAGATCCTCCTTTGTCACGAGCTTGCTGAGACCAGCAACATACACCTCGCGCTCGTTGGCATCACTGTCGGTCCGTTCCTTCCTCCTCTCAGGGTTTGAGATATACACCGCCAACGTGCGACCTTCTTGCATGTTTGTTCCGTTCAACTCCAAGGCCGATTCTGCAGAGGCCTAGCACCGCGTGAGTTTGCGACGATGAAACGGAAGAAACGAGGGCAATTACCGGAGAGGTATATTGCACATAGCAGAACCGACGTGTACTCTTGAACTTCTTACTCGGCCACCGCACATCGAATATCTCGCCATACTGGAGCATAGTGTGAGCAAAAACATGCGTATGGCTATATGCAACTCACCTTGCCAAAGAGGGTGCGAATGAATGTATCATCTGCATCCTCCGGAAAGTTGGTTACGTAGAGGGTTGATCGCCACGCAAGATGTACAGCAATCTCTTGACCACGAACACGCTTCTTGTCTTTGGTAAGAGCCGCAGGAACACTATCCTGGAGAAGATCGTGAGCCGAAAGCAGTGGTGCATGCATGCGCCGTGCGACTCACTCGCTCCATGAACTCGACGGTCGCAACGAGCGAGTTGGGCAGCTGTGTGATCTTGACCTCACGGATGCTACCGCACTGTTCAGGGTCAGTTCATCAACTATTGACCGCCAACAAAGTTATCGCTCACGTCTTTGAACAACGCAGTCAATTCATCCTCCTGTATCCCAGCAGGCAACTCGGCTACGAAGACTGTGCAATTTTCACGATCCCTGTTCGAGCCCAATCAGCTTGCATGCGGGGTCAAAGAGCCGTGTCTACGACATACCGCTTCAGCTTGGCGACGGTCTGCTCCTCTGCAGGAGTAGAATATGAATATTAGGTGACACAATCAAGGAGACGAAGGTACTGACCGACTCGAGCCTTCTTACTACTCTCCGGCGTGCCTTCGTCCTCCGCCTTCCTCTTTGTACTCGTTTCGGATGCAAAAGCTGAGTCGACTTGCATCGATGTAGGTTCAAGCATGAGTTCGGTCTGCGTTGGCACAGGTGCCTCAGCGACCGGCACACTAGTAGCTTGGGTTTCCGCGATCAGCTGAGCAGCTGCAAGCTGTGCCTTCTCCGCTTCCTATGAGATAAAGAGATGGTGAATGGCATTACAGAGTGAGTCAACGGATGTTGTACCTTAGCACGGCGGTTGTTGACTTGCGTCTGTGCACGCTCGATCCGATCGAGCGCGTCCTCGAGTTCCTCTACGGTGCCGTGCAGCTGTTCGAAAGATATCCAGGCTTCCCAGATCGCTTCGGGCCAATCAAGGTTCTTCATGGCAATGTCACGGAAAGCCTTGCGCGCGTCGTCGTACATGTGCTGCTTGCTAACGAGGACATGAGCGATAGGTCGACAAAGATCAGCAAGTTGTCATACGTGAGAACCTCCGTGTACGACGTCCAAGCGAGGTAGCTCGTCTTGTAGTGTTTGGCGGTATCTTCCCAGAGAATTACGGCGTTTGCTTGCAGATCGGCCAGGTCCAGACACTGTACAAGGATGAGTGACCGTGGGCAGAAGAAATATGTGTCACACTTACGATGGCTGATAGGTACTTCTCCAATCTAAGCCTAGGGTCGCCAGAAGATGACGCTAAAGGGGTCAGTCACAATGGCGTCCTCGCGTGTAAGGAGGCGCTACCCACCTTTCCTAACTCTGTTTATTCCGTCCATGATGATCTGCATCAGAGCATCAAAGCCCTGTTCGCCTTACATTCCGAAATCAATACCAATCATAAGAGGGCAATACCCTCACTTACCAGCCTTCCCGGCTTCAACCAATCGCTTCTCGAAACCTGCTCGCGCCAGGACCAGGGCGACTAGCTGCTCAACGTCTGTTTGTAGAGGAGCGATCGACTGTGCCTTCTCGTAGGTAGCTTCAGAGGAATACTATGAGCTTCTGGCCACTAGTTACGGTCAAGTAAGCTCACAATGAATCTCGCTAGCCGCCTCTTCTGATTCCAGAGCACGTTCCTACACACCGTGAGCATGCTGCCGCTTGGCAAGTCGGAGGCGTTGCATACCAAGAAGCGCATATAGCGCGCGTAGAAATCTCCAGACACCGGTATGCTGCGCATACCTCTCCGGAAAACCAATAGCTGCTCTTCGTCTTCCGCATCCTGTTGCCGCTGCGATACCCGGATGAGCCAGGACTTTGCAGGCATGACGCCTTACTTACCAGGACGTCCACATAACCGATCCAGAAGGAACGTAGCGCCTCTTCCGCTGTGGGTTCACCTACAAATCGTCGCTTGGCTGCCTCTGCGATAGCACGCTCGTACAACGCTTTGAGCACAAACATATCAGGGTTCTTCCTCCGGCGCTCAACTCCTAGGTAATAGGCGTATCCCTCTAATGAGAAATTGGCCCTTGCCTGTGATGAACAAATATCAGAGAAGAACGGGATAAGCATGCAGGGGTGGTTACCAGAGAATTTTCCAAATCTTCTCGCATTTGGAAACCCTTGACTGCACGGGAACGCTGCTTAGATGCCTTGACCAAGAGCGACTCGTACTCGTCTGGAGGCTTGTAGTTTGTCGTAAACGAAGAATATGCTTGGAATGTTTCCTCGAAATCTATGCGGTGGCTTATGGAGCAGTCTGCATGCGCTGATTCCTGAACATTCACTCACTGGAGTGCGGTTGCTGCAGGCGCTCTAGTAGCATCGCTTCGACCAATCCTACAAGTTGCTCTCTGAACGGGGCTCACCCGCATTAGTTAAATTCGTCATCGTAAGCGAGGAGGACCAACGAACCTCTCTTCTCCGGAAGCATTCTGCAAGCGCTCAAGCTCCCAGTCACGTTGAATATCCCAAAGGAGGTGGCCCTACCAGGTCGATTCGTTCAGTTCGTGATGACAGGTGTGCTCGAGGCATCAGGATATGCTCACCTTGGTGATATGCCCTATGCCTAGCGATACCACCTTCGTCAAGGTCCCATGCATCCATTCTGGGGAGAATAGCTCTCCTAGTCCATCCGGTTTGCTCTCGAGCTGAGCTAAGTGTTCGAAACGATCGACAAGAAACTCAAGATGCTTYTGRAGAATTGGCATAGCTAAATAGATATCAATATTGTGCATCGAGGTYGAATTGGTACAACGTACAAAGGTAGTCCTGTTCAGCACGTGTGAAGAGGTCGAGGATTGCCCTRAGGTCCTCTGGGACATCGAGAGAACTGGTATGTAGCTTCCGTTCTATKAGCGGGAGCCACACTTCATCGCCTGCAGCCCAAAAAGCAGTCATCATCTCTAGAGCAGAGTCGACTTGGTCGTCCATGCCGGTAGAGCGAGCAATACGAATATGTTCAGCGTGGAGAGAGATGTCGTATGGGTTCTCCGTAAGGCGTTCCAGGACCCCAGAAAGAGCCTCGAGAGAATCCGCTTCGTTCATTGCCACATCTTCTGACTCCATGACAAGAACCGCGCCCAAGTATGCAATTCAGAAGTGATGGCAGCAGAGAAAGTAGTAAAGCCAGACAAGACGCGCGAGCAAGCCCAAGTCGCGCGGCGCGTGCCCACTGACGCTTGRCGCGTATCAGTRATGGGGTTAAGGTTACCGACGCGGGGCTCGCGAGCAATGTGGCAACGGGCGCCTAGTTGCACATGCGCAGTAATCGGGCGTCAAATCGAAAGGAGTTATTCTTAGCCGGGGCGATGGATGGGAGAGGAGGGAACACGCCCTCGCGCTCTCTTTCTCTTCTCTCCATCATCCTCTTGTTTTCCTTTCTCCGGGCTCCTGACGGCGGACTCCCAGTCTTGGACTTTCCGAGGCATCCATTCTCTTCTACTCTCGCTCTTTTATAAAATCCATATCAGCAGTCCGTCTCAATGGCGCAGCCTATCATCTATAGCACTCCTCCACTCGCTGGCAGGCCCCCCTTCGCAACCGACGAACCCGACTCCGTATATGACCAAYGCCAGCCAGAGCAGAACCGCAGGTTGAGACAGCAGCCGCCTGCAGATCCGAATGCCAGATCATCCGCATACAATGTGTACGTGCCCATCTACGCCTCTCTTGTGTCCTGCATGTTCCCTACCCGGGCTGGGAAGCGAACCAGACTCCGGCCCACAATGCATCTACGACTGCGCCTGTATACGACGCGTGATGCATATCCGTGGCATAARTAAACGGGCTGTGCGGTACTGTAGTTGTGGGAGGCAGAACTATCTGGCGACCGGTCACTAGTTTCACTTGTGGTTCTATTTGTCGCCGAACGCTGTRTGACCATCGAATCTCCAACGACGGCGTTCGAACAAGCCTGACCTGGTTAAGTAACATGACATGCTTACAGTCTCCACAGGTACGACCAGTATCTAGACGAGAAGAAGGACAACCCATTTGACGATAGCAAGCAAGTTCACCCTCAGCCCACGATACCACTGGCTGCTCCCCGCCCTGGCTACGCCGCTCCCGTTGCCGCTCTGAACCTATCTCGTCCCGCTCCGGCGGCCACACCAGATGGACGTATGCCTGCCTCRCCGGAGATKTCTGAATTCGGACAAGGCCCTGTTTCCCAGGCTGGTAGTATTCCCAGCACCCCTCATCCGCTTCAGCCCCCCATGGTCCCTATCGCACCGGTCTTTGCTCGCCCTTCTACTGCAACGTCTCGTGACGTCAAGTTTGCGACTCAGCCTATCATGCGCGGCGACACCGAAGACACCGTGCTGCCGCGTCGGGGCCAGAAGGGTGACGACTTCTGGCGCAGGTTCAGCATGGTCGCCAAGGAAGATCTGAGCACTGGCGGTCAGAAGCAGAGGTAAAGTCACTATCAGCAGTACCAGCAATGATGCACTGACACACGCAATAGCTGGTGGCTGCGGAAAACGCAGAGTGGCTCTACTCGCATGTCACGCTGGGTATGGGTCATCGGAGTGACACTCCTCATTGTATGTCTACACCGCGCATATAACCAGGACGATACTGATTGTGTTACACAGATCATCGCCGGTGCCATTGGTTTGGGCTGGTATGTCTCGCACAACAGCACTACCCACAACGCACCTACCGCCATTGGAGGAAGTGCCAATGAGAAAGCCATCGATGCTCAAACCTCAACTACCGCGGTTGCTGAAGCTATGGCAACGTCTACTGTCCTCCACGTCTCACCTACCAATACAGTCGCACGACGTGACGGCGAGCCTATACCCACGCCTCTGGCTATATACCCACTCACGGCTCGCGGCAGCAGCCCGCATCGGGTCCACGTTGTGCAAACCCATCGACATGGACGGCGCGCTCACCTCAACCGCACGACGCATTAACTTATTGCTCGCCCTCGCTACCCACATGTCATCCGGCAACGTGCTAGTCCCCGCCCTCTGGGACCGGTGTCATTCATATGACCCGTCTCCCGTCCGCTCCTTTTACGACCCAAACCCACTTACCCACCCTCCCGCATCTCCTTGCATTGACTCCAGCATTTGTTCATCACGGTCCACTCTCTAGTTGCTTCTATTCCGACGAGTGTGGGTATCCTCGTTTACATCATTGTCGCACAGGACGCCGCTGTCGTGGTGCTATCAAGACGCGATACGTTCTGCTTACGGAACTTGATGCTTTAATCTTTTTGCACTCTTCGGATATCCATACCCGTTGCAGAGGCTTTCCAGATGCTGTATTCAATATCAGATGCATTGTCGTATATACTCTCGCTCAGTGCTGGGTGCTCGCGTCGGTCTCCCAACACACGACTGATAGCTCGAGTGCATCCCGCGCATGGTTCCAAGCAGCAGCGACAGATATCATGCAACAATGCATCTACTGGTCACTCTAAGCAGGTCATACTCGGCGCTCGATCTATAGAACATCCGTTTCGTAACAGCAGGATGCGTCTCGATATCAGCCCTTTGGCGGATGGTGTGTTGTGTGGATGAACCTGGCATCATAATCAATCAAGGGATGCCCCATGACTATGCGTCACTTTGCACATCTGCTACTCATGAAACCAGAGGTCCAGAGTCGATGCTCTGCAAGACTTCAGGATGCATTTAAGAAACGACCCAAATGAGGAGGCACGTGCACGCGCATGTTTTGCCCTGTTTACGTGCATTAACGCGTCGCGTCGCGTCCACAAAGCCTCCGACTCCCTACCACGAGCTTGGTTGACCGTCTCCCTACTTGTATCTATCTTCTGTTGCCTCTGCCATGCCCAAACGTAGGGCGGTTGCGGATTCCGACGAAGAGGGCGGCTCACAGCCCGCCTCNAAAGCGCTCGCGTACCGACGAAAGTGACGAAGAGGAGCAATCCCGGACTCAGCGTGCGGCGACTCAGGGGAAGAAAGTGGCGAATGATGAAGCGATTGAGATAGACGATGAAGAGGACGACGAGGGTGGGATGCATCCTGACGAGGATGAAGAGAAGAAGTTTGAAGAAGAGAATGAGGAGCGCATCCGCGAGAGGCTCATGAACAAGAGCCGGACCCAGGGCGTGAGTGCTAGACAAGAGATGTTGTCTCTGAAATGCGACGCTAAGACGTTCTGTGTTTGTGGAACAGGGCATTGCGGAGATGGGTATTATTGAATCCATCGAGATGCACCAATTCATGTGCCACAAATACTTGACTTTCTCGCTCGGCCCGCAAATTAACTTCATCATCGGTATGTCCTGCGGTACGCTGATGCGTAGTTGAGTTCTCTAACAACTCTCTTCCAGGGCACAACGGCAGTATGTGTGAAGTTCTCCCTTCAAGTCTTCATCTCCTGATTCTCTGCAGGTGGGAAGAGTGCTGTTCTATCTGCGCTCACTGTTGCTCTTGGTGGAAAGGCGACTACGACTGGGCGCGGTAGCGGTCTGAAGTCATTCATCCGGGAAGGGCAGAAGTACGTTCGTCCGTGTTCTTGCTATGCGGCTTCCTAAGGGGAACCTCCTGCAGTGTCTCCGAGGTCACTGTCATGCTGAAGAACCAAGGCGAAGAGGCGTACCGACCCAAGGACTACGGTAGAAGCATTGTGATCACGCGTCGCTTCACGAAAGATGGCTCTTCGTCGTACAAGATCAAGAGCAGAGACGGAAAAGTCGTTTCTACAAAACGTGAGGAGCTTCAAGCCATCTGCGATCACATGAACATTCAAGTCGATAACCCGATGAATATCTTGACGCAAGGTAGGCTATCTTGAGATCCTCTTGCCGTTCAGCTCTTCTCACAATTCCCGTTATCAGATTCGGCGCGGTAAGCAAACATCGCTTGTAACTGTCACTGTTGTGGATTTCTTACGTCAGAGTTCAGGCAATTCTTGAGCGCATCAACCCCGGCCGACAAATACAAGGTATATCCACATCCTTGATTCGAAGGACGACCACTGACCCTCCTCTAGTTCTTCCTGAAAGGCACGCAGCTCAGTCAGTTGAGTGAAGAGTATCAGACTTGCATGGAGAACATCAGTCAGACGGCCAAGGTTCTCAAGCGCAAGGCTGAGGTCATCCCTGACTTAGAGGAAGCTGTGAAGGAGGCGCGTGCACGATGGGATGAAGCTCAAAAGGCCGTGCAGCAGAAACACCGTGCAGACGAGCTCAAGAAGGAACTAGCATGGGCCCATGTCGCCAGCAAGGAAGAGGCACGTCGTCGCGTTCCACTCCCATGTATTATACTCACGCGTCTTGGTATCACAGGAGCTGACCCAACAGCTCAAAGAAGTTGCCCAGATCAGGCGCGCAGTTGAGAAGTGTGAGGCAAAGATCAGGGAGGAAGAGGTTGGTTCACGATGGTTGCGTCATTCATGGTACATCCTCACAATGCATCGTAGGAGAAACGTGTTGTCTGCGATGCGAACGTTACTGCTCTCGAGGAAGAGCTTGAGCAACTCGGTAATGTTCAGAGTCTCCAGAAACGTAGGGAGGAGCTTGGCGTGCAGATCAAAGCCAACAAGTCAAAGCTCTCCCAGCTCAAGGTGTGTTGTGCGTAACGAATTGACTCAAGTCATCACTGACCTCTAGTGCTGGATAGAACGACGACAAGGCCATCCAGGAATCTAAAGCAGGCGTCGACGCCACGATCGCCGAACTTGAGAAGAAGATCCAGGACGAGCAAACACGTCTCGAGACACGTTCGAAGGAGAAGCGTGATCGTGCTACGACTCAGCTTGAGGCACTCAACGCCACGCTAGCCGCCGATGAGCAGAAGCTCCGGGAACTTGCCCAGGAACGTCAGCGACTTATGTCGGAAGCTGACTCCGCCAGGCAGGAGGGCACGCGCTTGCAACAAGAACAAAGTCAGCTTCGGACCCGAGTCGTCGAGTGCGAAGAGCAGATTCGGAAGTGCGGCGAGATTGAGAAGAGCAAGCTCGCGATATACGGGAATCGGATGGATTGGGTGATGGAGCAGATCAGGAAGCAGCATTGGCATGGCAGGCCACCCGTTGGTCCCTTTGGGCAGTACGTGAGGGTGAAGGATCCAGAGAAATGGGGACGCCTTCTCCGAGTCGTCATTGGCGGTGCCATGAGCAGCTTCGCTGTCACTGACGCACGCGATCGCAATACGTTGGCCAATATCCTTCGCGACAGTGGCAAGTAAGTGCAGAGCCATGATTTGCTGGGGCCTCCCTGACTCTTCGTGTGCGCCGCCCCACAGCCGCTCTCAAATCATCATTTCTGAAGAGGACTTGTTCGACTTCAGCGAGGGAGAGCCTCCTCCGGGCTACCTCACCATCCTTCGTGCTCTCGAGGTGCGTGTGCTTTCTTCTTCTCGGAGTCCACTTGACCCACGCTCCCTAGGTGACGGATGAGTATGTATTACGTCAGCTAGTCAACAACCTACATATCGAGAGCACGTTGCTGGCCACCAACCGTGCAGAGGCTGATCAAATGCTACTCTCTTTGGGTGGCGGTGGTATGGCCATGGCTGCCGATTTGTACAGAGTCGTCCGGTTCCCGTAAGTTGCGCCGTGTTTGATGACTAGTCCAATGAAACTAACCGCTCTCCTACTAGTGAGGGTGGAGGTCAATCGTCCGTCATCAACGACCTGAGGGGGAATGATCCTAGGCATAACCTGTTCCGCAACAGCGATGCTGAAGCAGAGCGGAGGCAAGTTGACTTTGATGTTCACGGGCTGCTTCGTCGCTAACATCAGTTTTGTAGACGCTGGCAAGCCCAGAGAGACGAGCTAAATGCACGGCTCGTGGATCTTGGGCCGAAGATTGCTGAACTACAGACTACCTACAGCCGATCCCGAGCCGCGGCAGGAGACCTTGAGGTGTGGACGTCTCCCTTACGTTGGTCACCACTCATCTGAGCCATCTACAGCGCCAGGAGCAAGCGTTGAACAGGAAGATCCGTGGCCTGAAGGCGGAAATCAACAACCTGCAGCTGGAGCTCAATGAGGATCTTCCTGTGAATATCCAAGCACTCAAGGAAGCTCTACAGGTACGTAGGCACGCAGTGCGCCAACGAGATAGCTATTGACGGAAGCGAGTAGGAACAATTGTCCGAGAAGCAGTCCATCATCCACCAGTATGAGCAGCTGCTCAAGGAGCGCGAGAGAGTCCAACAAGACCAGCGACCCCTTGTAGAGGAATCAGAACGTCTGCGCCTGCAGATCACCGAGCATGCCGGGAAACATGACGCCATATCTGTGAGATTGCCCTCGATTCCGTTGGCCATCGGTGCTCACGCGTATTTGCGTATTTCAGGCACGTCTACAGACAGCAGCAACTGAAAGGCTGCAGATCGACAACGATATCAAGCACTGGAACGCGAAGGCCGATACTGAGCGAGAGAAGTTAGCCGCAGCAGAGGAGGTAGCGAAGACGTTGGAAGAAGAGTTTGAGGTGTGTTCACTCGGCGCGAAGCTCACCAGACGTGCCTTACACCTTCCTCCAGGCGTGGACAGCTAAGGCTGAGCACTACTGCGAACGTTTCCCGAACCCGCGGAAGGCTGACGTCGTCAAGCGTAGCCTGGATGCCGTGCAAGCTGCTTTGGTCGAGCGCGAGCGAAAGTATGGTACCTCTTTTTCCGCTTAAGCGAACCGTCCTAATCGTACCCTAGACAAGGTGCATCTATTGAAGAGATCGCAGACGAACTTCACAAGAAAGACGTTGCTTTGACGACTGCGAAGATGGAAATTCGTGCACTGAATTCCTTGAACAGAGTATGGACCATTTCTGCCGACCGTGAATGTAACGCTGATAACTTCGTGGTGCAGGCCCTCAAGAAGTCGGTCAAGGTGCGACTGGCGCGATGGCACGAGTTCCGTCGGCATATTGCGCTCCGCTGCAAAGTCTACTTCGCATATCATCTCTCCAATCGTGGTTACTTCGGCAAAGTTCTGTTCGATCATATCAATGGCAGGCTGGACCTGAGGGTAAGTCTACGCGTTATCTCATGTGGGGCGTGTTCTGACTTTTGCGGTAGGTCCAAACGGATGACCAAACCGCGACGCAGCAAGACAGTCGAGACAAGGATCCGCGCTCGCTGAGTGGCGGTGAGAAGTCGTTCTCCACCATTTGTCTGCTTTTATCGTTGTGGGAATCCATCGGCTGTCCCATTCGTTGTCTTGGTTCGTCTGTCCCTGTTGGCAACCGGTCGCCGAATCTCACACCCTTTCCAGATGAGTTCGATGTCTTCATGGACGCCGTCAACCGACGTATCAGCATGAAGATGATGGTAAATCCTTGCAGTGATTCGGCGACAGCGGCGTACTGACGCCCCAGCCATGCAGATCGACACTGCAAATGCGTCGAAAGGCAAGCAATACGTTCTCATCACACCTCAGGATATGTCCAACATCAAGGGAGGCCCCACCGTCCGCATCCATCGAATGAGCGACCCTGAACGAGGTCAAGGCACGTTGGCATTCCAGTAGCTGTTAGCGACATACATTTTGCCGCATCAGGTCATCCAGGTACATACTATAGCGAATGCAGGCTAGTTGTAATGCTACGATATAGTCAATTAATTTCTGCTCAACGCTTGTCTTAACGCATGTGTGCGGACGACAACACGAGATATTATGTCACTGTTTGTCAACGCCCTGGCCTGAGGGCTGAGGCGATTCTCGGTCTCCGTTATAATTGGGATGTTTATGAAGCTAAACAGGATCAGGAAGGATGTAGACATAGTCAGCAGGGTAATACCAACCTGTCAGGGATTGTTTACTCACCTTGCAATCGTCGCATCTGATCCCAATATCAACCCATCTCACCCGGGCCATCTTGCGAGATGTTCCGTCTAGATAGGCACATCGGTACCATTCCGGTTCACTCCCCATCCCCTTCACCAAGTAATCATATTGCGCCTGTGTCGGCCTAATATTCTGGTAAGGAGATGAGGTTCCGTCGATGAGAATGGCACGACGCGCATGCGCATCCACCCACGCATCCGATTGAACGCTGTCATCGTTATCCCACTGTGGGGCGTTGACCTCACAGACAGGCATATGGAAGTGGTGAGGGTAATGGGCGCCGTGTGTAAAGATGTTTTTGTACGCCTGATAACGCCAATTGGGAAAATTTGGATAGGTGCGTATGGTCACATCGTGCTTGGAATCGAAATTGACGAAGAATAAATCGTGGAGTCGTTCCAAGCGCGCCGGAGAGAGTATCCATCCAAGTCCATAGTGAACCTTGGCATTGTCATCACTCCACAGATTGTCCGGCGGTGGCGGGTAGATTGCGGGACTTTGCAGTGCCTCGTCCGTTGCAGGACCTGCTAATATCTATACAGCAGGGGTTAGTACTTCACGCTCACGTACCAATAAGCTAAGCTACCACTGTGAGCCCAAACATACCAGCGCTCTGTCTTCTTCGCTTATCTTCTGTATATTCTGTTCACGCTGCTGATCAGGCTGCTGCTTGATCTTCGACTCTGACTCGGTATTTGCATCCATACTAGAACTGTAAGGCCAATGGTCTATATCAAGTACTAGAGGACGGCTCAACATACTCGCTCAYGCACGTACGACTTGGAATCGTGGGTGTTATGACAAGGGAAAGCAGATGGTTACTGAGACGGGAAAACCTCGTGGAGCGAGCTAGTATATATATTGACACTGCCTTCGCGAGGGAGGTCGGCGGCGGCGGCGGCGCTAGGGTTGCGGGGGAAACCCATATGACTCTCGCAAATGTTACTAACACGGTTATTAACACGAGTTATTAACATGCGAGTCACTGAATGGAGTTATTCGCATGGCCCATAACTCGGGCGCTAGTATGAGCGCCTGATCGACCGCTCGTTCTCGACTCCCAGTACCGTGCCAATGGCCATTGTGTCTCAGTTAGCCCGAGCAGTTACTGTTACTATCTCAGCAGTAGTACTAGTAGGTCTTGTTTACCTTCGAAAATATACAAATCCATTCATTCATTCATTCGCTTTATGGGCGCGTTGAACACAACACCTTTCGGCATGCCACCAGTGAGTACTCCAACAGTCCGTGTCCTGACGCGGCCCAAGCTCGAAGCCCTGCTGGTGCGACTACGGCAATCTCTTGGGGACCTACCCAAAACGCTTACTGATAATATGCTCGACTTCCATGGCTTCTCCCTTTCTCTCGACGAATGCCAGGACCGCGGCGGTGGCGGGGCGCTGAACCATCTGCTTGAGTGCACCTTCTGCCGATCGAGATCACACCTCCAGAAACTGCACAGAGCAGGAAAACGATTCGAGTACAGGATGCCTCCGCCAACAAGCGGGTGCTCGTCGATGCAGATTGGGAGATGCCATGATATACTCATAATGATAGAGCTATACAATCCAGACATAGTCGAGTAAGCGCCCATGCACGACCTTAGCGCCATAATTTAGACGCTCTGCGAATAACTGTTGTTAACTCTGCGACTAACCGTACCCTCGACGACTTCTTGTTAATAACGTTGCGACTAACCCTCCGAAGGGTTATCCCCGCAACCCCTCAGGTCGCGCAGTGTCGCGCGCGAGGGCGCGAAGTCTGCCGTGGCGCCGGGTGATGGCGCCCCAGCGGAGTCTGAAAGGCAGAGCCTTTCAGGTGGGACATTAACCTCAGGCTCTAGTGACCTGGGCTGTGGTATATGGTCGCTTCGTCTTCCAGAAGCGAGGGTCCTGCAGAGGATACGCGCGGTCAGTCTCGAGAAGGGCGCCAAGGGGCTTACCGCGCCCGCGATCAACTTGAAGCACAAGCTCGCCTTGCGCTGCTCGCTAACGGGCTCGATCTTCATGGACAACGTCGCAGTGTCCCACGACGCGCTCCTTCCTCACGGTCAGGGTCTCGGGGCACCATTCGGATGTTTGAACAACGCTCGGTACGGGATCTGTGAAAGTTGAACGTTGACCAGTCGTGTGAAAGACGACGTTGTCTGGTCGTCAACTGTTGGCGAGTTGGTCACCTGCGTCACCTGTGTCAACTGTTTGTCACCGGGCACAACACTGGCGTGAACGGTGTCTATGCGTCCGGTCAGGACTGGATGCTGGCGGGTGACACGGGTGGGACGGTTGGGACAGTTCCAATTCCCGAAAACCGTTCTTCATTCCTACATAATAACTGGTCATATTTCTCTGTTCAGCTACGGATCGCACATTTTCTACATTGAAGGATCTGTTGAGGAAAGCGTGTAGAGCGGGTCATTCAAAGGGTCGACGGGTGAGACAAGCTAGGCAAATCGTATGAGAGGCGAAGAGTGCATGAGATTACCACGTACCCAATGATGCAATAGTTCCACGACCCGACGAACATCACTTTTGAACAGGTCTTTGGCATCATCGATGTTATCGATGCTGATATCAATCGGTATGCCTTCGTAGGCAACTCGGTTGCCCTTGGCATCCTTCGCGAACACCGAAAAGAGCCAGCTCTTGCCGTTGGATAGACAATATCTGACTGGTTTACTATCCCGCAATTCAGCAAGCAGATCTGAGCGCGAGCATCACAGCACGCACTTTGTCACCTCAGCCAAAGCGATGGCTTGACCTGTTGCCTCTGGAAGGTGATCCTCGAAACTTTTGTCGCCATCCGGCCGTTTTGCTTCAACCACCATGATACGGCTCTTGGCAAACCGCATAACTTGCTGTATTGAACTTGCACCAAATAGCCGGCCTGCGAAAATGATCGTCAAAGTAGTGCAGGTTTCAGTCTACTCAGTGCGCACGGCGTAAAGCGTCAATCTCGTAAGTGCACATTCCGTAGTCAGTGTTCCCAGTGAGCCAGACTTGATAACCCGTTGCGCGATTTTCTATCAAGGTGCCATCACCAGCAGAGACTCGCACTTCGGGCAGGATAGCCACGGGTAGCTTAGCACCGGTCTCGACGCAGATTCGTGCAACAGTCAAAAGAATTGCATCGAGAATCATTCTAGCACCGGGTTCGTACTGTTTGCATTTTAATGTCGAAGTTATAAGCAGGCATATCGGGACGACGTACCCTCATGCTGACATGGCGATGAATGTGGCCGATGTGCTTGCACAAACTATCTACGTGCTCCTCATCGATTACCAACTTCGATGTTTGTGCGCCAGGCAGAGGATCCTTGAACAGCAGTACATTTCGCTTGACCCCCATGTTCACAAGGTCTGAATCCTGAAGAGACGAGAACGAAAGTTTCTGCAGGTACATCAGAAACCGTGCAGCGACACAGGAGATACGATGCTCACAAGCTTCTTTGCAGTACCCAGAATCGATGCAAGAGCATCAACGAGCCTTATAGCCTCCTCCATCGTCTCTTCTGTCTCCTGGACCCCAGCGAGTTCTTCCTGCAGTGCGACCAGGTGGCGTTTCGCGAGCTGCATCTTCGTCAGATCGACGGGTGTATCTTGAATGCTGCGCTTCCTCTTGTGGGACTTCTCCGACATGGTGATGCTGGCTATGTGGAGGAGATGATGGATACGTTGACAATGAAAGTCTGACAAAGTGTAGATGCGACGCAAACACAAACCGAGGCGGACGCCTACGACCCAGATACAAACTGAGTTCGGAACCTAGCGGAGTTCAAAGTGTGCCGCCCGCGAGATGACATGTATTACCATGACGAAGTACTACTGAGTACTACTGATTCCTGCCCGCCCTATGCGCGTAGCTGTGATATGCTTATAGTACACGGATGAAGATACGAGACGATATCCAAATAATGTCCTCACTGTAGCTCGACCATTCCTACAACTTGGACTTGAACTGGTCCTCCGTCACACCCTTGCCCATTGCCGCAGTCGACGACACGCCGCCGGTAACCGTCTTCATCAGGTTGTCCATGTAATCGGCGCCGCTCCACTACGTAAGAGTTAGCACATCGTTTCCTCATGCTGCCTGCGCGCAGAACCGCACCTTTTGGTGAGTCAAGACATCACAGCCAATCTCGCGCTCGCGACGCTGGATGAGTTCCACATAGGCCTTCATGCCCTCGGTTGCGAACGAGCGCGCGAAGAGATCGCTAATGTACGCGTTCGAGTGAAGGCCAGCAAGCTAGAGCACGCGGATCAGCACATGCATATAGTGACACTGCGGAGGCGATGCATAGACTCACTGTGATGAACTGCCAGACGAAGCCGAGCTTGCCCAGCTCCCACACGTACGCCTTCATGTCGTCCGTGTTGAGACCCGCAGCCTCCCAGTTGAACGAGGGGCTAAGGTTGTATGCGAGCCACTGCTTGGGGTACACCGCATGTACACCCTCAGCGAATTCCCTCGCCTGCGCGAGGATCGGCTTCTTCGTCTCCATCCAGAGCAGGTCCGAGTACGGCGCGAACGCAACAGCGCGGTTGATCGCACATTGCGTGCCACCTTGGTAGCGGTAGAAGCCCTCGCGCGTGCGCGGCGCGTCCCAGTCCCAGTACGGCACCTGCTTGAGACCGAACTCCTTCTGCGCGATCGCGACGGCATCTGGGTAGGACGCGTGTGCGACGCGCTCGGTGAAGCGCTGAATGGACTGAGGGGAAGCGCCCTGCGCACGGAGCGCGTTCGCGAGCGTCGTGGAGAAGAGTTGGATGTTWGCGGCAGCCATCCATTGCTCCTCGACGGCCTCGAGCGCATCACCGGTCTTGCCTGCTTTCTCGGCCTCGACGAGCTCAACGACAAGTGGACGCAGGTTGGGGTTCGTCGACCCGAGGATGAAAGGATGGTCGCGCTCGTCCACGTTCGTCGTGATGAGAGTGGCTGCCTCAGAGTCGGTACGGGCAATAACGAGGTTGCTGACGCCCATGATGTCGAACTGCAGACGGATGGCGACAAGCCGGTTAATGTGCTCCTGGATGGGCACAAGCACCTTGCCAGCCATGTGTCCGCACTTCTTCGTCCCGGGCGCTTGGTCCTCGATGTGAATGCCCGCAGCGCCCTTCTCAACGAACATCTTCGCAAGCTTCATGGTCGCAGTAAGACCACCGTGACCGGTGTCGGCGTCCGCAATGATCGGGCGAAGGTAGTCGATGACAGGAGTCTCAGCGAGCTCCTTCTCCGACATGCGTGAGCGCTGCTCTCGCTGTTTGCGGTCGTGGAAAAGTTGAGCCATGAAGAGGTGCTCGACCTTGTTGGGCACGGTATTTGAAGGGTAGTCTGTCGAGATTGTCAGACCCGACGTGAGGGATACAGGAAACTGCTTATACCTGCAAGGTCGGGACCAGGCTCGTTCGTACTGGAGGCAGTACTCGATGATTGCCAGCCAGAAACATACACGGTTTCAAGGTACTTCGCCATTTGCGTGACCTGTACGGGGTCAAGCCTACCGCCACACTGTGAATATCGCGGTTGATACGCGTGTGCATGCGCATATACTCACGCGCCATATGTGTGCGAAGGCGTGCCATCCTTGAAGCGCTCCGAGAGGATGCTCCAGAGCTTCTTCGCCTGCACATCTGAGGGGTAGGAGATGGGAAGCGTGCCGCGCTTGGACACGACCTGCGCTGCGGTGTACGGCCGCTTCGTCTTCCAGAAGCGAGGGTCCTGCAGAGAATGAAGGTCAAGACGGTGATCAGGGGCGAACGCGCGAGACGGACCTTCCACCACCGTTCGACTTCGGCGACTTCGGCCTGGAAAGCAGCGCGCTCGTTGGACATGGCTATGGAGGAAACGGTGAAGGCGGCGAGCAGGAGGTGGTGGTAGAGAAAGGRGAGANGGGGGAGGGGATGCGGGGGCGCGGAAGAGGATGGCGAGGGCTGCATTTGAATGTTCTGCGATCGCCTGAACGCGTCGAGTCGAGTCCCAAGAGCCCAAGCCGGGCCATGTGATTGGGCCCCTCACCTCCCCGGCGCTAGCCCATGTGGGGCCCCGCATAGGCGCTCGGTGCACCGTCCCCCGCCTCCGCACAGTCCGCCTCTTTTCCTTCGGCCGACACAGCCCGACCCGCCTCAAACTCGCATCCAAGCCACCCACATCAGACAGCCATGGGAGTCGCGGTGGACTTTGAGGTTCGACTCACCGGCCGTACGCTCTAACGCCCCTCCCGGCGAGCGCGGCGCCGGGGGAGCTAGCCTTACCTGCGACGTGAGCGTGACCTAGCGCCGCGTTTCGGAGTTTGCACGGCTTTGCCTCTGACGTCTGCACGCAACCACTTCGCGGCCATGTGTGCTGCACAATGGCCTCAAGAGCGGCCCAGAAGGCATATGTTCGACCCCAGATTAATCATATTGCACCTCCGTACGCCTACCGCCGGTTACCGTCGTACACCAGTCCAGCTAGACCGTACCGAACGAAGAACGCCATCAAGCTCCCGCAAACCTACGGTCAGAAAAGGGGTGGAACCAGACCGTCAGCATTCCCGCTACAATTCCTTGTACGCTTACACTCCACCCGTTCTCTCGCGCTCGCCAGGAACACCGAGTGTGGGCGCGTACGCGACAAAAGCAGACGCGAGTGAACGGATTCCGGCTCACCTGAGTCGCAATCAACACCCGTGTGAGGCTGTCCTCCCTCATCGGCCCGAGCCGGAGCAGAAACACGTTCAAGATCGTCAAGTTCGTTGTCTGTGAAATCTCGCCAGTCCGCTCATCGAATGTGAGCTCCACGAGTCCAAGAGCGGAAAACACACGGAGCACAAGAGAAGCGAGCGCAGAGGGGCGCTTCTCTTTGAACTCCGCGCGCGAAGGATACAAGAGCTGCGTCTCTGGATCGTATCTGCATGCGGGGCTCCGTTAGCATCATTCGGAAAGAGAACCCCGTGGGGCTGTATGGGCCTTTCCAGGCTCGCGAGTGGGTACGTACCGAGGGACGCGGTGTCGCGGACACGGAACGAGCCCAAATAGCTGGGGACAYGATAGKACGAAGTTGAAGATTTGGGGGAGGAAGAAGAGGAGGAGCGTCTTCGAGTAATGGGCCTGGATGCCAACGACAGCGAACGCCATGCCGGCGACATAGCATAGRGTGTCTCCGGGGAAGGCTCTGGCAGGATACCTAGAACGCGGGACGCTTCGTCAATGCGCGCCACMTTCCTAGGACCAAGRATACAYACCAGTTGTGGTACATGAACCCGAGGCAYACGCCCAGAAGCGGCAACATGAAGTACAGRCTGAACAGGTGCCGYTCGACCAGAATCCTACTACCATAAGCCATTCCGGCACTCCAAACGCCACCAACTTTGACTCCCTCTGTTACATGCAGTGGTAGCGGTATTCTGAAGCCGAATGCCCATGGAAGGAASAGCAGATCGTTGAGGATGACCGAGACCGCGATCACGACCGCTTGAGATACCTCTGAACCGTTGATGCCGGCCAGGATATTGATGCTRTTCGTGCAAAAAGTGGAGAGCAGCGACATGTATACGTAGTAGAGTGGACCTGGCATTGCAAACGAGTTGTGAGCACGSMGCAATCATCGTTCGGTATGCCGCGGGGCTCGCGTCCATGYTGGGGAACTYGTGAACTCACCGAGGTTAACCAGGGTACCCAGGAGCCATCGGAGTGGAATAGGAACCACTACGTCCGTAGCTCCGCGCTCGGAGTAGTAGACAATCAGTAGCGGGATGGATGCTATGATTGGGATGGGAAGCTTATGCCTCCACCGGATGTCGAAGACGTCGTCCAGGAAGCCAAGCATAGTTGCCATCATGAGAGACAGCAGTGAAGATAGGTACACCGCTAACTTGCGGAGGCCAGCTTCATTGATCARTCAGGAAGGGCCAAGCAATTGCGGAGACACTCACTTGGTGGTGGGGGAACTCGTTCACAACGAGTCCTTCGTGTGCTCTCCGCGCGGCGTCATGGTGGTTCGTGATAGACTCTGAGAAGGCGTACGGAATAAATAGGATGAGGAGTAGGATGTATAGGGACGCGCAGACGAGTCCTTGGCTCTCTGGTCTAGTTCGGATGTGCCTTTCAGAACAGGGGAAAGTAACGTGCGGAGTAYGCTYACATTGGGGTATCGTATGTCTTGAGCAAGTCCCTGCCCTTCAAGTTTGCTCGAATGAACGTCGGGCCTAATGCCGGCACCAAGTAGAGTGACCCGAGGAACGCAAGTATTGAAAAGCCAAAGGCAGCGTAGAGTGCTGGAAGGGCCGGCGCGGGCTCGATGAGAGGCCGTACAAGGAACCACACAGCAGTCGGAGCCAAGGTAAATAGAAGGACTCTCGGAAGCGGGCGCGGGCGCAAGGCCTGGTCCTGTGCCATCTTCAGCTATTGGCGTGGACTGTTTTCTTCCGTGTTCGGCGGGATCACGCTAAGGGCACAAGAATGAGGGTTATGGTGAGACTGAGGACGAAGACGATGGCATTGCAGAAGAAGAGGCTATGAGTGACGAGGCGCGACATGGCTGAGGACGTGTCGTCGAGCGGTAAAACGCGTCCCACGTGGCTCATACAACGCGGTCACTGACAGTGAGTTACAGCGGGATAACCGCTCTTGAAAATCCTGAGTTTGAACCGCATGAGAACGTATCGGATTTGACCGCATGACACCTGTTTAGGTGGTTCAACCCAAATAGCCCGATTGGGTAATTTCCAGCGCCTGCGTTTGCTCGGCTCTTCTCGCTTCGTCCCTCCTCCTCATATATACCCCTCCCTCGTCTCGACCTCTCCCCGCCGTCCTCATCGACGGCGTCGTGCTACTGCACGGCGGTATCGCCCCGCTTGCCCTTAGCGAGGCGCTCCCCTTCAAAGGGAGTTGCCAGCGCCGCAGAACGCTACTCGCGTCCATAATCTGCTTCTCCTCTCCTCACGGCTGGTCTCCTCTTGTTGACAACCCCCTCGTCCTCAGCAGGAGGAGGATGATACTCGCTGGATGAGTAGCAGTCTTTTTGATACTCTAGCTGATTTGGCTCGTCGATTCCTCCGATACTTGCGCGTCATACTAGATTCTGCGTGAGCTTGTTAAACCCGGCCGTATGCTTGGCTGCTCTGAAGGTTCCACAGGCGTGCGTACCCAAAACACTCTGCTTTTTGCTTCTGTATGTTGGAACTTAATCGTTTTATGTCCGGTCCAGGCACTACGACATCACCTGATCACCGCCATGCTCCCACTGGTGTGTGACCAACGCATGTCCAACATGCTGCAACAGCGCATATGCATAACCGTACGTGGTGCGTACTCTCTCTTCATCCTGTTCCCCCACCATGTCCTCAGAGCCTCGTCGTTCTGGAAGCAAACTTGTCCCTCACACTCGTCTCGACAGCACCCCGCAGCGCCAACGAAGCCGTCTCTTCAGCAACGGCCCTATCCCCGCCTCACTCCCAVGTCCCTGCAGCGCCCCCGCCATCTACCCTCCCCGTCATTCATCCTCCGTCGTCAGATGTTACCGCCATAGGGCATCTTTTGCAGCACCCTTCAGACGTCACCCAAGCGCCTTCGCAAGCCGCAGACGGACATGCAATTTTCGCCGACTCTGTGACGGCAGAGTATCAAGAGATGATTGAAGATTACTGGTTCGCATTGCACGCCACACGTGGAGTTTGGCGGATTGAGGACGCCCACTACGTCCTCCAGGAGTGGGATAGTAAGGCCAAGTGCCTACAGGTGCGTCTCATTCCTCTCGCTTTGCTACCATATCTCATCTCTGCTATAGATTGGGGTCTACCGTCATCTCATCCGGCTACCGCATGGTCCGGATGAAGTTGGGACGGTCTGCACTTGTCCCGGGTGGAAGGCACACAATACTTGTTTACATCTTCGGACCATTCTGAGCTACACACATATTCTCATCACCCTCCGTCTCCATGCCCCGTCTCCTATCCCTCCCGCTGTTTTCCTATGCTCCACCTCATTCCGCGAGGCGTATGTCTTCTCTTGCGTGTCTACTACAAGTCAGTACGAATCTGGGAAACGTGTGATTGTGGTGCTCCAGAGAGACGGCCGTTGGCACTGCGACTCGTGCAGATACGCTGACTCGTGTAAACATAAACCTCACGCTCAAGCTCTAGCGACGGCCATTGGACTCTTGACTGAACCTGACAACATCACCGACGCCTCAAGCGGTGAACATACCCGCGCAGATGCAGAGGGCGCTGTCTTGTTGGCTGCGGGCACCCGGAACGATCAACGACATGGATGTATCTCGCACATGAAGATTCTCCCGCCCCGCTGGTGTGCTCTGCCATCTGAGAATGTCCCTGCCATGTCGGTCTTTCCTACAGAGCCCACCCACCTTCGTCTCGATGCTCTCTCACGGTGCGCGTGTGGCATGTCAATCCAGGGCGTCCCGAATTGGCAGATTCAGGCTCCGGTTGCACGAACGGCGATCCTATTCGGAACTCACTCGAGGCAAGAGGTGGCTATTGACGTGTTGCCTTGTCCTGTCTGCCGTCATCGGCGCCGCTTCATTGGACCCGATCTCGGGGTCCTGGCAATACTCAATTTGAACAATGAGTATCTCTTCACCCATGAGCTCCTCAATGGCTACACCAATGCGTTCACGGCGTCCGAGACACCGTTCAGTGCATTTTGCCTGACTCTACGCCGTGCATATGAAGATATGTGCCCGGGGTTGCTATTCTGTGCCGACGAGACATTCATCCGCGCCTGGTTTGCGTTCATCGAGCTTCAAGACCTGGACAGTGGATTTACGTGTCCTACTTGTGGTCCAACCCCCTCCGTAGTCATTGCTGATGGGGTTAGCCTGGCACCCCATGCATCGAAGCTGACTTCCAAGGTCATGCCGCCGACACATACCGATCAATCAAGTGAACGTATCGAGAGTATCTCCTCGCATAAAGCTCGCAAACTACCCGCTATCCACCAGAAAACTATTCGCAAAGAGATCAATGACCTCCTTGATATATCCATGCTCGAATCACCGACGGTTCTGCAGTATAACAGTATATCCAATGAATTCCGCACATCCTATCCTGCTGTCGAGCAGTTCCTGCGAGTGACACTTCATGCCGACATGTATGATGCCAACAAGCGGAACCAAAGGAAGGCATATCGTGACTTGTTGAGACAGGTAAGCCCATCTCAATAATGTACAATTTGGTCCGTAATAATGTTAGTTTTTCTCGTAGATTGCCTCTCCCGACATTGTACTCCAACTTGTACCAACACGAGCAATCAGTGCCCTTCTCGAGTTCGCAAACTCTGGAGTTGCTGCCGACTGGTTGCAGGCATACTGCCCTGCCATAGGTACCATCCTCAAGTTACACCGTGCTGAGGCGACAATTATTCCGAATGTAGTCAGAGATGTCGCCCAATGGCTTGGGGCCCGCGCACAGGACGTCTTCTCACGTTTATCCCAGCATCCTGCTGCCCCCATCAGTAGTTCACAGTCTACTGATGCATCTCATGTGCCTGTTTCGCCACCAGACCGTCATTGGGCTGAGACTGGCACATGCTANCGGTCNTTCCTGCAGTCCGCTCACGTCGTGTCTACTCCAAACTGCGAAAGGATGGTGCAACAACTGATAGGCCCGATGCAGAAGAACTTGGAGAATGTAACAAGTTTTACAAGACGTATTCGCGCAATCATCTAGCCGGGGGAATATTGGTCCTCTGGTGTCGCCACTCCATCTGCCTAGGATTCCATACCATTCCGATCGCAGAAGGTCGGAACGACGTCTTCTCCGCCATCTACACCCGTTTTCCTGTTGCCCCTGAAATCATTGTATACGACTTTGCATGCCAGCTCGCACCATACTCATTCGTTCGTGAAGCGCAGTACTTCGCGAACACACGGTTCCTCATCGATGAGCTGCATGCACAAGGCCACACAAGGTGCGGGCGCGCATGCTTTGCAAGCAACGCAATGCTATACGACGATCGTGTGCGAGCCGCAAATACAAGCTCTGCAGAATGTGGGAATAATGGGCTTGGCAGGATACGTAAGTCCGTTAGCTATATGACATACGGTCATGCTGTTCGGTACACGAAGGCGTACTTGGATGTTTGGAACAGGTGTATAATTCGTCGTATATCAAGTACAAATTAGGCAATGTGATATTTAACTATATATTTGTACTAATCCGGATTAGGATACGGGTGCGCTCTCGGTGCGCTGACGTTTGAGTTGCCTTCGCAACTCCTCATTCTCCCTCTCTAATTCCTGACGCCTCTTTTTCTCAGCCACAAAATTAATACTCTCAGCCACGCTAGTGCGCTGAGCAACCTGCTCATGCACAAAGTCCATGACTTTGTTATGTAAACTTTCTAAGAAAGTGTCGCCTAAGACCTCGGTAAGGTTTTTGGACATGAAGTGAAAGACCTTGCCGTTGGCATGGCAGACGGATTCCGGCCTGCCGGCCCATGTCAGCTTCGCCTTTGTGTCCTACAACCCTATGTCGCCTCACCTAGCGATGTACAGTATGATGAATGGTGCTGTCTTCTGATCAAGGGCATGCACCTATAAGCATATGCATCAGAACACGTCATGCACGACAGGAAGGAAGAAACGCTCACATAGTGCCAAATACCGGTTCCCATTCGGCTATGCTCATTTGTCCGTAGCTTTGATTCCTGCAGAAACGAGTAGATCTTCGGCACCTTCTTATGTGGGTATGCCATGGCTGCACGAAGTTGAAGTAAGTGCATATGTTATCACAACGTGAGAGCAAGACTCGCCGTGCAGGCTAAACTTTTGCACTGGATCGGGCCCGCAGCTTGTTGCAGGTGCAGTCGCCGAGGATGTTGAGACACCCTGTGACTGGGGTGGGGGCTGTCGCACTGGCGTCATAGGCGGGGTGTGTGGCGTGGCATACGGCGTATTGATCGTCGGAGGCAGCTGTACTTGCATCGTGGGTATCGGGTGAGAGGGCTCGGGCACACTCATTGCCGTTGACAGGGGCGCCGGCGCAGTTGAGGACGGGGCAAGAGGCAAAGTTGTTGTGTCGCAAGGGAACTCGAGGGGCCAGACGGAGGACTCGTCAAGTTCCGGAGCCATGATCGGAGTGTACTACGAGAATCGTTATTCCATGCATTGAGCGCATACGGAGAGATTAACTCACCTGATCTGGGTCAAAGCCAAGCGTTCGAAGCTCATTCTGGACCATTAAGAAGGCCTGCTGGGGGTCATTATAGTCATGAGGTGTATCAAAGTTCATGAAGGCCTCCCACGCAACCGGAGATGCAGTGGGGGTGGAGCCTGTCCTGTAGTTCAGTAATAGGCAACTGCAAGACGTGGTCAAGAATACCTGTGATGCACGGATCGCCATGCTGATCGTCGGAGCCCAGAGTCGCACCCACTGAGTCCATGGTGGGAACCTGTTCCAACCGTAGATCTTGGGGCATCGCCAGTAGACTAGCAAAGATATCTGGTGTAGGAGGGTCATGGGGGTCAGTAAGCATCGGGGTCGGTGGGAGAGATAAGCTATTAGCACGAGGTATGCTGACGGTGTCTAGAATGTCCAGGGGGTTGTATATGGGGCTACTCGGCAGAATACCGAAACTACTAGAGGGTGTGTGATCTGGATTACAGTGCTGTACGTACGTGGTATGAGGAGGTGGCATGGATGTTGTAGGAGAAGACGGGTTGGAGGAGGATGGATTAGGAGACGACGGGTTCGGAGTATACACAGTGATATTGAACGGCGGCGTCGTCACCAAGCTCGCCGAGCCTGGCGACGCGGACGTGAGGATGGGCTACAACAAGTTAGAGTCACTTCGATTTTGATGTTTTGATAACTAACTCACCTGAGTCTTGTACGGGCACTGGTGTCCCTTCCGTCGCACGACGATCTTATCTCTCTCGCGGCAGGTTCTGCATGTCTGAGGTTGCCGGGCTAGACAACCTCAGCAACAACAAAGAGGAGTTGAACCACATTAGTGCTCACTAGTGCTCATATAGTGACAGAGCGATCAACGCTCAATGACGACTGGACAAGAGGCTGAGATAGATGCGAATAGAATGGCCGTGCAAGAGGATATGGTGTCGTGAGACGGGCAGCGCGATGAGGCGGAAATGAGAGACTACGGGACGCCCGGCAGTAGCGAAAAAGACAGGTGTCGCCGATCGTGCAGCAAGCAGCACGACGCCGTCGATGAGGACGGCGGGGAGAGGTCGAGACGAGGGAGGGGTATATATGAGGGAGGAGGAGGGACGAAGCGAGAAGAGCCGAGCAAACGCAGGCGCTGGAAATTACCCAATCGGGCTATTTGGGTTGAACCACCTAAACAGGTGTCATGCGGTCAAATCCGATACGTTCTCATGCGGTTCAAACTCAGGATTTTCAAGAGCGGTTATCCCGTTACAGCTGTTTGCAATAAGGATGGACAAGCGCCCCGCGCGGGCACTTTGGCGCTGGAAACTCGAAAAACCCGCAAAAATCGCAAAATGCCTCAGGCTCTGAAGAGCGACGTAAACGGGCCGGCGGATGGTAGAATTAGAGTGTCATAAGCGTATACATGTACTTAGCATTCAAACTACTCGAGTTGATGGGTACGATTCGATGCCGGAAGACCCAGGGGGGATACCAATAGGGAGACACTAGAGAGACATTAGCGCCTGCCAGCGTGGCAGTTGAGCTGCCATTAGCAGGGCCCTTCTGTTCCCGTACGACCCGCATCACCACTGTCTCATCTCTCAATGGGACGAATGGTATGATATGTTGCACTCAATCAGGCGACCTGGGTGTTGGAGATGTCTCAATGTATCCCTGGCGCTGTTACCGTATTGTCCAGTCTGTGCTCTCAGCAGTCGGCTCATCCCGCCGAACCTCCCACATATGTCTCGTCTCTGGGGTCCCACAGGGTTCCTCAAAGTCGAAAGGGGGGGCTCTATGAGTCTGTCTATAAGAATCAGCAATTTTGACTGCTTCCCGCAATCATTATCGACTGCCAGTCTGCCGCACTGGCAGGCGCTAATGTCTCTCTAGTGTCTCCCTATTGGTATCCCCCCTGGGTCTTCCGGCATCGAATCGTACCCATCAACTCGAGTAGTTTGAATGCTAAGTACATGTATATGCTTATGACACTCTAATTCTACCATCCGCCGGCCCGTTTACGTCGCTCTTCAGAGCCTGAGGCATTTTGCGATTTTTGCGGGTTTTTCGAGTTTCCAGCGCCAAAGTGCCCGCGCGGGGCGCTTGTCCATCCTTATTGCAAACAGCTGTACTCACGCACGCAGGTCTCTCTTTCAACCGTCCACCAAAGCTGCAGGCGTATACGCGCGTCGTACGCCGCAGCTAGGTGCGAACCATCCTCCACCTTCATGCAGATGGACGCGGGCACCCAACAACCCTCCGAAGACCTCGCCGCCGAGGTTCTGCGCCTGCGCCGTGACAATGGCTCTCTCATGGAGTTGAACGCTGCGCTCAAGGAAGGAAACACGGCGTTAAAAGACGCGAACGTCGTACTCAAGGAGTTGGTCAACTCCTTACAGCAGGAGCGACCTGCCCTGCTTTCCCAGCCCGCCCAGCACCAACCATGTGCAGATGGTGGTCCGGCCGCAGCGGTCAGCATCTTCTTGCTGTTGACTAATACAACACTTATGGTCTCTTCTGTACGCTTAGTTGCGTTACCCGGAGCAGATGTCTGGCATAGCCAAGCTCCCGCAAGAGTTGCTGTTGCGTATCTTCCTGGCGACGATNCCCCCCGAGAGGCTCTTACGGTCCGTCCGCCCAAGCTGGACCGCGAACCCCTTGGTTTGTCTCTGTTGTAACTCGAAAGGCCCTCACGTTGGTTTGTAGACGTTGGTACCGCCCCGCCTCCAAAGCTCTGTACCATGACATCGTCTTTGGGCGAATGGGCCAAGTCGTCGCACTCGCACGCACCCTACGCTCCGCTCGCGTCAAGTATGGCCCCGATCCGAGCAAATACATCAGGCGCATATGCATGTCGAGATGTGTCGTCCTCGGACGCTTCTTGGAGACCTTTCAGGAGGAGCTGGCGATCATCCTAGAATACTGTTCAAATCTCGTCGCGTTTGAGTGCTATCACCATCCCGAGTTCCCCGTGATCACGTACCCTCGGGTGATCAAAGCAGGAGAATTTATCAATATCACCGTGCTTCAACCCACTGAGAACGGCATCCCTGGTTCAGCCTTTGTCAAACGTTGCGCATCTAGCATTCAACGCCTCGCTTTCTCTGAAGCCCTGCAGATTGACAATCTTCTATCCATTCATGCGTGTCTACTTGATTGCCGCCTCAACACACTCATTCTAGGACCAGTCTCTTTGTTATGCGACCTGAGCAAGGTACTACCATCATTCGACGCCCCGCATCTCCCCCACCTTCGGCGGCTGGATGTCCACGCGGACAACGAGGACTTTCTCAACTGGATCTCCGGTTCGTGGGAGATGCCTGAGCTCACGCACCTCACATTGTCCTCCTGCAAAGACGTACCGCACGCACTGCTCGTATCCGTCGGTGCAAAGCTCGAATACCTGCACATTGTCTCCGGATGGGGAGAACAAGCCGAAGATGTCCTCAGCGACCTGACTGTCCTCTGTCCTCACCTCGAGCACCTCGTCCTTCCTCCCATCCCCGCGCTCAACCTGCCCTGCATCATCGACTCTACATCGCTCCTCTACCTCGACATATGGGGGCCCATCCAAAAAAGACGGGTCCTCGAGCTCATGTGCGAGATGGGCCACGTCTGCAAGCTGCCCAAGCTGGTCGCGATCCGCATGCTTCCGACGAACATCCGGAGCGACGCACGCACTTTGCTGCCTTTGCTTTGCGACCCCTCCGAAGTGCACGGAGACGAGACTCGCTTCTTGACCGTCCTGGGTGTCCCTCTCCTCCAGACGTCGTGGGCGGTGCTTTTGGACATGCACGTCTCCTCCGAGGATGACTCAGCGGAATCTGCGACCGAATCCGACTTCGAGTATGAGGAGCCCACCAGCGAAGATGAAGACATGGTGTCACAGTCCGATGCTGAAGGGAGCTCAACAGCGCCTTCCTCAAGTATTGGACCGGATGACGACGAAGATGGAGGTGGAGGAGACGAGGATGAGGGCGAAGACGAAGACGAAGACGCTGATATGGAGGACGGTGCGGGTTCAACTGAAACAAACGGAGACGAAGAAATGGAGGATGATGGTGGTCGCGAGGTGCTCTTGAAGATGTTTGCGCGAGGTCAAGTAGGGGGCCATATACTTGAAGATTGAAATTTGAGAAGTAACGTGTAACAGATATATGATGTACTTGCCATCATACCGTTGATTCTAGGATATACGAACTGTGGCTCGGTGCGTGTACGATCGCATTGCCCATAGGTCCATCGAAAATATTAATGTGAGATTGTCACCTGCATATACTGGCCCTTTATACCATACATCGCCAGGGACTCGTCATTACCAACCTCCACATCGACCGTGCCCCAGCAAGGCCCTACCGGTATTCGTTTCATGTCTTCAAACAGCCTTCTGACATGAGGCTTGGGTTCCGAGATGCCGCCACAGCTACATGAGTACGTCGTTGACATTGAGACGTCATCGTCCGAGTGAGCGTCATAGTTGAAGATGATATGGTCGCTGTCGATTCTGCGCACCATACAGTACCTTTCAGCTTCGTAGATACAAGTACAATGACTATATGAAACTCACGCAAGACCGGCACCACGCAGTTGCGCCTTGAACTGCTCGAGGCGAAGCTCCATTCCAACCTTGGGTTGCGCAACGATCGCATAGCCTCCACGGAAGTGCAGCACATCCTTGGTCCCTTGCTTCAGCTTCTCGCCGTGGGCGGCCACTCGCTGACGCAGCGCATCGAAGAACTCGTCTGCCGTGGTGTACGCAGTCCCGCCCTCCTTCTGCAGCGTCTCGATGCGTCGATAGCAGGTGTTCGACATAGGACCAGGGCCAGGTGCAGTCGAGCCCGCTGCTCCCTGTGCACGTTGCTCTTGTAATATGCCATCGAACCAGCGGCGGAACTGCTTCGCGCGCATCTGTTTGGAAACGCGCGTGCGACGCGGCTTCGCAAGAGGAGCTGGCGCGGGAGGAGCATCCGAGCTCTTGCCGCCGTTGCCGTCAGAGTAAGCCTCAGGGTCGATCATAGGCCCAGGAGCTGCCTTGGATAAACGCGGAACTGCCGGATGCGGCATCAGAGAGGTGAAAGTGAACGGACGGGATGGGTTGCGCGAGGAGGCAGAAGTCGTATCCCTGTGCAATGTCTTCTCGGCAATAATACCCGTCCGTACGGAAGCGTTCGCGACGGAAGAGGGACCAGCTTCGCTACGCACTACGGGATGCGTATGCGACGCGCGAGGACCAGGAGGGATGAGTCGCGCCCTAGGCGGCTGACTGCGACAGGCGTCACAGGTCCATTCGCGTCGGAGGCGTCGGTCGTCTGGCTTGCATTCAAGCGTCGTGAAGCAACGTGAGCACTCCAGTTCGCCACGCAGAGGGGGCCGAGCCGAAGACGACGAGGGCATCATGTCTTCGTCGTCCTCAATGCTAGAGTCTCGCACCTCGGAGTCGACAGCCGTACGGGCTGGCCGAGCCCGAGAGGTCGGGAGACATTTTGCGGTCGGAACAATCCATTGGCGCCACGAAGAGATTGGCCGTGGGCTAGAGGAAGGTCCAGCTACCGGCAAATCCGACGCAGCAGTCGTAGTGGAGATGCGCGGTGCTTTCGCTGGCTTCCTGTCCTTCTCATGCGACTTCGCGAGCATATCGACGTCTGTCTCGCGGGGACGCTTCAGAGCTGCTATGGCTGTCGGCTGAGGGTATGATYGAATCTTCGCGCTGGATTTACTCGTTGACGACCGTCCTGAAT
>JAPEVG010000144.1:40653-82428 GCA_029747595.1 Trametes cubensis
TGCCAGGAGACGCGCGTGCATGTAATGAGCGCGCCTGTGACGCGACGCGTTCTGTCCACGTGAACGCCGTCACGGCGCAGCGATACGGGCCGTGACGCTCGCCACCCGCTTGAGTCTTGCAGCGGCACAGCAAGTACAGCTTCTTCCATCCTCCTCGTTTCGACTGGACTCTACCTTTGACAATAATGGACGCAGAAGAACGCATTCAAGCCGCCTCCAAGTTCTTGCTCCAGTCCCCACCCGGAGAGATCAACGATGTTTTGAACGGTGAGCCGACTACTTCACGTAAGTCCCGGCCTGACTTCAATTACCCCGATCCCTCTCAGATGTCCGTAACATCATCTCGGACGACGAGTCACTGCAAGCCGGCGTTCTTCCYGCTCTTAGAGAGTACAATCTCGTTCAGTTCACCACCGCGGATGTACCTGGACACCAGCATCAGGTTAGTCTAGCTTTGTCCCTGCTCGACCTCTAGTAGTTATGACGTCCCAATCGCAACGGTAGTCTATYATCAGTGAGGCCGCCAGGGTACAGAGCGGAAGCGCGGAYGAAGAAGACGAGCAGTCGCAGGACAGGTACTGGGATCCCAGGTCGCGAACAAGCTTCCGATTCGACCATCTGAGCTTGGTGTGTATKATAATCGTTCTTCKGCTTCTATCATTRTTCTCACCTGYAGCGTTCGCAYACAGGAAACGTCTGACCCAGAACATGTCGAACCTGACCCGGAGTCTGAACCTTTCCGGTGCGTTTGCACATGCGCGGTCTTGGCCTGACTTGTTCTGAAGCAYCGCATGCAGCGCAGCTCTCGAAACTGCTTCACTCTCGTACTTGAGCTCGCACTATCACGATGGTGTYGTGTCCGTCTTCTCCACTAYTGGCTCGACCAGTCGGTTCATCATCCAAATCGTTGCGAACAAGTACAACCCCTCCAACTACTGGTATGYTCTGCTGCGCTTCTCTWYCTCCTCAGGTCYACTACATRATACTCAATYGTGGATAGGTCCGGGCGCTGGCGCTCAGAATATGTCGTTGACACGGACTCGAAGCAGCTTACGGGCAAGATCCTACTGAAYGTGCACTACTACGAGCAAGGAAAYGTCCAGCTCTCCACCACCCACGAYATCTCGCTCGCTCTCCCACCTGCTATCAGTGCGTCCGGCGGGGCGTCATCCGCGAACAAGGTACTCGCACTGATAGATGCGGAGGAGAGCAAGTACCAGWCATCGCTCAATGAGACCTATGCCGAAATGGGTGAGAAAACGTTCAAGGGTCTCCGGAGGGCGCTTCCTATGACGCGCTCGAAACTGGATTGGGACAGAGTGCGTGCGCCGAGCAGACACAGTGCCTCCGTGATGCTGAGATGTGGTTGCGTTGCAGGTGCTCGGATACAAGCTGGGTGCGGAGTTGACGAACAGCAAGGGCGTGTTCGGGACGCCGTCTTCGTAGGCCCGCATATACCACCATTTCCGTTGGACGCGGGAAGGAGAAAGCAGAATGTACAATGTTGTGATATACGAATATTCGCATCGGATCTCATCGCCCTGTCTCATTGGAAGTCGGGATGGCAGCGAGCACATGAAGAGCAGCATCCAGATTGCATTGATACTTGACACATTAGGTGGAATTGTATTCATTACTATGCTACGAGCAGGGGCGATCCTTCACAACTTGGGCGATGCACTTTCCGGCAAGGCGTACAGTGCATCGATGTACGGCTTGAATTTCTCGTACGTCTCCTTCCTGTTGTTCCTTGRTKAGTACCTTCCCGTGCCACATGAGCTCCTCACACTAACCTACGAATCTTCAGCGTTGGGGTCAGACAATTGTTCTCGACCGTGAATCCATCCAGTGTCAGGTGGATGCGTTTGATCTTCTCGAAGCTGTCTCCCATCTACKTTAGTTGTCTTCCCAGCACACCTCAAGCGTTCGGGCGCACCCTTTCAATCTCTGCACATTAACCTCCTTTTCCAGCTCTGCGAGTACAGCATCAACAACGCGCTGGTCCTGGAGATACCTTTCGAGTGTCCTCGCATCCGTAGGTGCGAYGGTGTCCCCTGTGACGCGCGCGACAACTGGTACCACTTGCACAGGGTCAGGCACAACAACACCGACCAAGAAGGACTGGAACGAGTCCCCGTAGATGAAGAGCTGCGCGACGAGTGGCGATGTCATATACACGTTCTCCACGTGCTCGAGCGCGACGTATTCGCCCTGTGCAAGCTTCATGATATTCTGTGCTGAGTGTGARTCGGGTTCGAWTGCTCCGGAATGTGCAGTGAGCATACCTTGACACGGTCGATGATYTTGAAGCGCCCATGGTCGTCCAGTGTCGCGATGTCCCCGGTATGCAACCATCCTTCTTCGTCAATGGTCTCTTTCGTCTTCGCAGGATCTTCAATCGCAAACGGTCAGTATCTGTACGCGGTTCCGTTGCGCGCAAACGAACTCACCTTTGTAGTACCCATGAAACCTCTGCGCACCGCGCATGCACAGCTCTCCTCTAGGGAACGGCTGATCCGTTGCTCGGTATCCCAGCTCAGGGACGTCGACAAGCTTGACCTCCGCGCTAGCCACTGGGCTACCCACAGCACCGCCGGACGTCGGATCGTGCGGCCAACTCGTAGTGCAGCACCCCGAGTTCTCGGTCATCCCGTACCCCTCGCAGAAGTCTGCAAGGAGCGCGACCTTCAGGAACTCAGCTATGTTGGCGCTCAATGGCGCGGAGCCGCACGCGACCACCTTGACCCGCCCGCCAAGGACCCCGCTGATCTATATTTCAATGAACACCTAGGGAGCAGCCCGTCTGGGGACCTAGGCGCACCTTCTTGAAGACAAGCCTATCCCAGAGCGCATGCGTGAGCTTGCCAGATGTACGGAGGTTGTGGAGCTTCGTCGCGACCGCCTGACGGAACAGCGCGCCTTTCAACCCAGGCGCGTCGCCCGCCACGATGACCGATTGATACAGCCTGTTGACGACCCGAGGGACCAGCGGCACGAAGTGCGGCTTGAGGATCTGGATATCCTCCAAGAAACGCGTGGGGTCTCCTGTGGTGTACCCGACGGACTTGCCAAGGGCGACGACGGAAAGTTCCACGATTCGCTACGATACGGGGTTGTGAGTACCACGCATTAACTGAACACTCGCGCAGAGCTGAAATATCACCTCATAGATGTGAGCAAGAGGCAGAAAGGCCATCGTCACCCTGTCTTCCTCAACTTCAATGCCATGCAGGTATGAGTAGACCGCCGCCGCCATATTCCCGTGAGTCAGCAGTACGCCTGTTGGGGTTAGTAGTCGTATTCCATCAAAGAATCTTGAGCTGATGTACCTTTAGGAACACCCGAGGTGCCCTGCCATCGAGAATTTGTCGGTAAATCCGAATCAAAGTGGATGCAGCGCACTCACTGAAGTATAACAAATAGTTGCAAGGGTGTCGGATGTGGCAGGGACGACGTCCCTCATATTGTTGCATCCGAACTCTTCAACTGCACGGACCGATCAGTTACAAGGATGGTCCCCCACGGGATCCTGGGCATACTTTCAGTGATATCCTTGAAGGCAACGCCGACGGTCTTCGCCCAGGCTGACAGAACTCGCTTCTGATCGTCTTCTAGGCTCTCCAGGGATACGACCACCTTGAGGGTGCGTAGCTTGGGGGCGATAGTGAGCAGGAAGGGGATGTGGTCGGGTGCCGCGAAGACGATTGTCAGCTCGGCGTGGTTGACCCTACAAAGAAAACCTATCAGATGCTTTCGAGGGGTATGGTCCAAAGCTCGTACACATATTCTGCGAATATGTGATCAGAATGTATGACATAAGAAATACGAAGTATACACCGACCAACGGAATCGGCTCCGAGTGTGTCGTACAAGGGCACGACCACCTTGCCGTACGCTTGCATCGCCAGGTCCACGATCAACCAGTCTGAGGAACCGGACAGTGGTTTAGATGCAGCTCTGTTTTCGCGCATAGAATCACATACTAGGGCAATTCTTGCTCCAGATCCCGACCGTGTCCAAGTCGCCGCCGCCAAGCTCTCCAGCCTGGAACATCTTGTATACCGCGCTCCCGAGAGCGCGCCGGCGGGCGTCGACTTCGGACCACGACTGCCAGACATGGTAGTTGGCATACTGCAGCGGCTTCTTGGATAGCACTGGGCGGTGGCCAAGAAACGGTCTATTCTTGCTTCGTCGGTAGCCTTCGTCGTAGACTTCGAGCAGGTTGGTGAACACGCCGGGAGTATCTAGCGTAACCAGGTCGAATTGCGCTGCAGAGACGAGCCTTTCAGTACGAATAGCCTTTCGGTTTATTCTCGGGATAGATGAGAGCTCACAGTGACGGTATATAGCTGTGTGGACGTCGAGAAAGCGTGATGCAGGCAATGAGTAGTCAGTGTTCATCATCTATTGTGTCACTATTGTACGGTAAATGAACATGTCCCTCTTAGGTTCCCACTTACCAGTCTGTCCATGACGCTCCGTCCCAGGTATTACGACGGTTTGGTTCTGGTAATCCGCCGTTGGAGGGAGGGGGATAGGATAGTCGTTGATCTTGCGATGCTGGGACATGTCTTACGAGGCAGGAAGGAAGCGGGTAGATGACGGTGAGAACTTCAAAGAGCAGGGCTCATACTGAACGGCCTGAGCCCCTAGAGGAACGGGATATGAACGATACCGACTCCCGAGTCTCTGGTGGCGGGTCCGTGATTCACGACGTATGTTTGTGGATTGGAGTGTCTCCGGAAGCCGACTCAAGCGATCGAGCGTCCCCGCCACGGACAGTGCGTAGTGTGGGAGTCATCGGTACCTGGCAGCTGCGCATCCCCTATGGAAAGCCAACACTTCACTGCACACGGCATTACAACTAGACGTTGTCAATAAAAGCGACCATGTCCTTCCTAGCTTCTCCGCCCTCTTTCCATGCCCCTTGTAACTTCGATTTAAGTTCAGAGAGCCGCGCTCGCTTCGCGTCTCCGTCAGATCCAAACGCGCGTGCGAGGATATCCAACAGCTCGCTCTTGACTGCGTCAATAGTTCCGCTTGGCGTCTTGCCGGTGCGGTATATTGTGCCCAATCCGGCCCCATTCCGCACCTCAAGCAGTTCGTACGCAACAACGAGATCCTCGGCGAGGTGGATGGCGTTCGGCGGCTGATCAGCGTCTATCGGCCATAGGATCCTGACAAAAGGGAGATCATATGCGTGAGCGAGAACACTATACAGCGATCGTGCCCACGTACATCGGAACATCTGCAAAGATGCATTCAAATACCGTATTGACACCTGCATGCGTCAGGCACCAGCCCGTCACCTTCACAGTATAGGACCATGCATGAGACTATGAAGGCGATAGAATACACAGAAAAATCATACCGTGTGTGAAAGGGCCGCTTGTTGCGGTACCCAGCTAGAGACGAACGCGTGGGGACACTTCGCCAGTCTGTCCTCTGTCTCCTTCGGAATAGTAGCAAGAGCGCTGCAGCGACTCAAAACCTATAGATGGAGTAAATCCGGGAAAGGGGATGAAATCGAGGCTGAGTGGAAGGGTACACTTACAAATGGGACATTGTTCTCTATCAGGATATCGAGTACCGCGCCCACCTTCGCCGGGTCCGCCGGCCAGAACATGGAACCAAATGAGATCTTCCCTCGTGCCCTCAGCGAACACTGGCGTATAGCGGCGAGAGACTTTGGACTCACCAGTATGGCTGATTTGGGGCCATGCGATCTAAGATGGGCGTCCAAGAACTGCATAACGTCAGCCGCATCCTTGTCTGCCGATGTCGTACCGCTGCTGATGGGAACGAGAGGTCCTGCATAGTGAACCGCTCTAGGAGCGAACCAAGCGCGAGCGGCCGCTGTGGTCCCAGGGTGGTAATCTGCAGCATCAATTGTGATCAAGCCATCAGTCTCCTTCAGCACGCTATTACGGATGAGGTGTAGATCGTCGGTGAGGGTCTTCTCGAGGCAGGTCAACGCAGTACGAACCGATGGACGTGTATGAGGATGCGACCAGAAAATTCGGGTACAGAGAATGCCTGCCATTTGCACCCTCGTCAGAGTCAGATCGGCAGTAGCTAGGAAGACATACCGCTTGCGGATGATACTCGTAGTCGTACATAGGAGGGAGGCATGGGGTTTGCAGGAGTCGGCCGTTGGGAACAAACATGAGCTGTGGGGAGGTGAGCTAGAGATCTAGGGGTATACCACGACGGTAAACGCTGACCTCATGTGCTGCAACATCGAACGATACGCATTTCCGGGCAGCGAGCTCGTGTGCGCGAGGAATGTAATCTTCAATGAAGTAGCAGAACATGCTACTGATGGCAGAGGGAAACCACGTGTAGACCTTGATTTTGAGAGCCTCCTTGTAAGATTGAAAAGCGTCGAACGTGCGGATGGCGAACATCTAAATGGGCCAGCATATGGGTAAGTGATGCCAACCTCTGACGGAAGTGCAGACACTGCGCACGTCAATGACCGCGGCTGAAAGCTTGTCTTTCTCCGTTGAAGCTACTTGGCGCGGTGTCCCGTCCACCGCATAACCGTTCAGGGACTGTCCATCAAGGAACTTTGTCCAAGTGGCAAGGAAGTCGGCTTCATATGCAGCGGCGTCCCACGGGCTACTAGTCTGTTCTAACCGGACAATTCTGAGGGGCTCCGAAGTCAATCTGGTTATGCGCGGTCCATACGCCAAAAAGAGACATACGTCATCTTGGACATAAGGTGAACATCCTCCGATCGAAAGTCACGCATGATCTCTGCCCTAGCACGCTCGTAGAATCCAATCGAGACAAAGATAGTAACCGCGACATCAGGGTCCAGCTTGACGAGGCGTGCCGCGAGCGTACACATCGGGCGTGTATGTCCTACGATTGAAGCCGCTCAGTTAATTTACATTCGATAGACAATGAGGAGAAATCTTGACTTGGGACTTACCCCACATTATCATGGGTACGAGGAGGATATGTTTGCACGTCTCGGACTCCATAGCAGACGAGATTGGTGGATGTCGAAGGATATTGCGGTGTGCGAGATGGTCTACTGTTAGTAGTAAATCCGAACAGGGTCTTATAGCGACTGGACTTCGGCGTTCTCCCATGGGCAATCTCAAACACCGAGCCAGAGTGTCGCAGACGCAAAGCAGTGCATTCTGACGCCTAAGATGATCGCCGTAGATATGCGCATCGTTTGTGGTCTATCGATGAGCAGGGTTGCTCGGGGACTCGGGCTGCGAGTCGGGCATACTCCTGAAAGTGGACAGCACCGACACACTGCGTTTCAGCCTGAGTAAAAGATCCGGTGGCGACTTGTAAGTTTCGCACTCCTCGATACAGTTCAGGAGACTATGGCAATCCGTATTCATGTAGGGGTATTCTAGTAGCGATAGAGATATCTATCATCGCTATAGTGTTGTTGCCTCAGAGCGCTGATGAGCAGAGATTATAGAAGGGCTTGGTAAGGTGTAGCTCATGAAAAGATGCCGCTGCGTCGGCCTATGTTGTTTGCACGTATTAGTTTCCGAGGCTCTTGCCAAGCAATGACAAACACCGTCCCATTCGTATCGGGCGTCTAGTAGTACGAGAACATGATCCTGATCATATTGTCGGCCCAATTCCCTACCCATACAACGACATTTCTATCTTGATATCCGATAAATTTATCTTTCCTTCAATTTTGACAGGATTCTGTGCCGATCTAGCCGCTAAACTTGCGCTGTGCCACTCAAGAGATCTCATTTTCGAACGATACTAACGGCGCAAACCAACTTCCATCATAAAATCTTGTACAATGAGTCGAGGAAACCGAGCTCGATCACATGCAGAATCCAACTTTTGCCTTCACCGCTCCCCGCAGGCTCCATACGAAGACTTGGTGACGTGGGCCCCGCATGACCATAGCGAAGACTCGGAGCGAGCTGCTGCTTAGGTGGCAATGCAGGTGAGCGTGCCGTTCTCGTCGACGCACTCTGCATTCATGAAAATTTGTCAGATCATGCTTGTGCACGGCATGTGACGTTAGTCAACAAGGTTACTTACTGCCCGAGAGGACGGGGGAGTTGTCGGAAGGACCGGAGTAGAAGCGGCAGCTGTGGCCCGCCCGGTAGCTGCAGTTGTTCGGGCAGTTACAGGCAGCGACTGCAGTGAGCAAGGCAAAAATCACAGTTAGTTCAGAGAGCCCAGCACGGACGGCAAAGAGGCTAATGAACGGTACCCACCCGGGTTGGTGGCGATCAAGGCCTCACCCATGACCTGCCCGGTGAAGAGCAAGGTGACGGCGAAGGCGAGCGCGGTCTTCAAGTTGAAGAGCATGGCGATGATGAGAACTGGTTGTGAAGGTAGTGTTTGGAGAGCTGTTTCGAGTTTTGGGAGCCTGAGGAGTTGACTTGCATCTTACAGCCCTTTTATACTGCTCGAGTCGGGCGTCCAAGCGGCAATGCCTTGCCACCATCGCGTCGCCGCCTCGCCCTTGTTCTACAGCATACCGCAGCGACTGGAACCGTATTTGCAATGCATCGTGGAGTGCACGACGTTCTGTGGTAGCCGGTCTATGGCTTCACAAACACCGTGCCTAACAGTTGTGACAGGGTTCGAGAGGAATTATCTCGGGCAGACCACACATCACTAGTTGGTCATCTTCGGATCCTATTGTCCTGCACTCCCGCGGACAAAACGTGCGAGATTGTGAGTTTTTTTTTCGCGCTCTTCACAAAATCTGTGTCCGTTGAACGCCGTTCAAGAGCTGAAATACGCATATATTACCTCAAATCAATACAGCTGGCTGTGACTGAGGCCTGGCGGCGCGCCTTCTGGGCTGCTAAACCGGCGCCGGACGCCCACCATGACAGCTTTATGCGTCGAGCCGAGGATAGAAGCATCTATACCGCGCCTCGTATGGCGGTTGGAGAACGATCCCGCCCGCCGCATTTAACTCTAAACTTGGGGTACAGGTCACTTTGACGTGGTTGCGCATCTACATCTGACTGTTCAATATCGTCAGATGCCCACATCTTCTAACAGTGTCCCGTTCAGTCTCGGATTCAAGGAGGCACTCCAGAACTATAAACGGCACACTTCGATCTCGGCGTAGTGATCGGACTCTTGATTGCTTCTTCACAATCTGGCAACTCGAACATCCACCCGCTCGACAAGTCTAAACGATGTTTGCGCCGGCCAGTCTCCGCACGCGTTGTACGGCGACCACTTCGTGCGAACGGCCGTGGCCGTATGAGACCTACTAGTGCCTAGGTCATGGGCACCCTTCTTTGCCTCGGATGTCTCAGACCATCATGTTCCCGGACCCGTCTCGATCGAGAAGTTCTTCATATCCTGCTACTACACTTAGCCATGGATACCTCCACGCCGAGGCAAACTACCTTTGACACAAGATACTCGTTGAACGCCGCGCTTGGTAACGCACGCACGGTGCAGGCCCATGATTGAGGAGGTACTTGTTCAACTTACGTACGAGAGGCGGGATGCGGCGGCGTTGCCACTGCGGTGATATTGATGGGCTGTTAGGCTAAAACACATACTGGCGATGGGTAAAATCGACGATCCTCGAATAGTGGGAAAGTGTCATGAGAAGGCTATCACACTGTGTACCTCGCAGGTCAAATATCCGCGACTTGCTATTATTTGCGTCACACTCGGACCGCATCTTCAACTCCGTAAGGGGTGGTCCCGGCGCGGAAGCTATGTACGCAGCACGGCCGCCTGCCGTACATAGATGATATAGTGGAGTCGTGAAGACAGGCATGACCATATCAGCGGGTGTGACTGCGGGGTATAACGTATGAATACAGTACCGAGGAACTAAAAACACGAGGCGAACAGCTCGACGCCAGCCCATCACTATAGCCGTATGGGTGGCTCAGCCGTGCAAGGCAGTGTTGGACCATCAGTGGCGCTGACATCGTAAAGGAACGGGGACCGGAGAAGGGCCGCGTCCTGTACATGCTCGTAAGCAAGCCCGTACATTTGAACCGCGAGGCACGGAAACACAGTTTTCGGCGCGGAGATTGTGGGCGCTGTACAAGGCCAGACCACGGCAAGCCTGGGAGGATTCTTCAAGTCGCACGCCGGGCATGTCGCCGCGTAAACGCGCAACAGGGAAAGCACGTACTGGATGCTGGCGCTGAACGACGATGCATCTCAGCCTTCCCCAACGGACAGAATTCGAAATGAGAAACTCCGCCAGGAAGCTGTCCACTTATCGACCGTAGTTTTGAGTTTGACTTGGGAGCCTCTACGCTGGTGCGCACAGTCATGCCCAGTGATAGTCTTTGGGAATTTTCGGTGTCGTCCGACTAGATCACAGCAATGTCCACGATGCCGCCACTTCTTATCCCACATACTTGGCTGATGATCAGTGTACCGCCGTGTCCACCGCAGCGCACATGTAGAAACCACAGACAGCGCTACAGTGTCGAAACCCCGCAGGAGCTTGCGGAGGAGACAGCGAGGCATGGTTGTGTTGTTGCTCTGAGAATGGCCTCCTGTACCAATGACACGGAGGCACATGAATCGACGACAATGGCACGACCATGTCGCGCCCCAGTCCGATACGCCGCGCAACGAGGAGAATCACATAATACACGCACTTAAATTGTGCTCTCATCTGGCTATTGCACGTACTGGGGCACATTGTGCGTTCATCATGGAGTTCTCTGCTGGCTGTCGCTCCTGTGCGTGACGTTCACGGGATCCGGTCGGACACTATCACCCGGATGCTATTCCACTAACATTGAGCCGCTGGTCAGCGCGCACCAACATATGCCAGCTGTTAGTGGGGCCTATTCAACCCTTACAACATGCATGCGTCGTCGGTGTGCCTGAACTTACCTGAGATAGTCGTTGCCCGGATCCTGGATTAGGCTGGTTGTTATCTCAGCTAGGGTACCCCATTCACCCGGGATACGATGCCGCGGATTCCCTCATAGCGTGTCGCCTTGGCGGTGTTGCACATGCCATCGGGAACGCTTGCAGCGGTCTGCCAGTCAAACAAGAGGATCGCGAGACGAGCGATGGAAGGCCTGATATCCGCTGCATCTGTATGGATGTAAAACAGACGTAGCTCATCAGGCGGTGTGATGGAACCGCTCTGGACTTACCGTAAGGACAAATCCCAAGAATATATCGATGTAAAGCACGTTAACTATCCGCTCCTTTTCAAGTTTGCCTGTCTTCGTTACAAACACCCGTACCCCTAGGAACACAGGGCACTAGCCATACCCCTGTCAACAACGCGTTCACGATGATGGCACATTAGTATTGCAGGCCTTGTCAAGGCTACGCGACAGATTTGACTCGTCAAGCTTGTAGAATTGCACACCTTTTGGCGTGAGGCCCAGACAGCTAGCGGAGCACAGGTCGCGGGTAAGGGCGCGAACTGTGTGGAAGATCGACTTGAAGTCGGTCAAGAAGGCGTGGCTGACTGGCTTGCCCAGCGATATACTTGGGCGAGAGTGAAGCGGAAATACCGATCGAGAAGATCGATGCTCCGAACCATAGCGCCGCTGTAGGATTGGGCGGACCTTGATAAGAGATGTGGCTTGTTCCAATCGCGCCAGGAGTGAATCCAGGCTCCTCCCCGCCGTGACAGAGGTGTCCCGCCTCAGGCCTAGGCGTCCACATCAACTCGAAGCGCCGGATACCTGTACTTACAAAGGAACGCGGATACTTACGCTCGAGCCTCTCAATGGTGATACGGCCGTTGGTATTCCTGTGGAGGTCAACCGCACGATCAGAAGCTGTAATGCGAGGAGGCTGAGCTTTAGACGCACCTCGGCCTAGCCACTCAGCAGAATATCTGTATAGTCGCGACTCTGCGGCTGGTCCGTCGACAAGTCGGGCGGGCCTATTCCTCGCGCGCGGTCACCGTCCTGCGTAGTCATGAAGCGCCCACTCAGGTATTGAAGCGGAGCCTCAAAAGGGTGGCATTTCTTCTCTTCGACCTAGACAGCCGACGGTGACATTGCTTTAACTACATCATACTATCTACTCTGCAACTAAGGTCTACGGCAATCATCGTCATGACATTAGCCTCACATCCAAACGGCCATTGTGAGCCACAGCAATTCACGAAATACGACTGCTGTACTGATTCTCATATTGCTCCAGGCTGTAACATGATCGACAGGTCTGATATAACGTGTAGTCGGTTCCCCGACTTACAGACCGTGAAGGATATCATCGGTCGAGGCAGAACTCTTGTGTCCTCCTACGATGCTACGGTTGTCGAGTTGGACGGCATCATAGTCAAATTCGGCAGGCGAATCTACAAGTCGGAAGCCATCGCGATGCAATTGGTCCGTAGCGCCACTCCCGTCCCACTTCCATATTGCTTTGCCTACTTCTCCGAGTCCACCTACAACGGCCAGGGCCGTTGCGGCTACCTTGTCATGGAAAAATCACCCGGTATTCCCCTCGTCGATCTCCTCCCCCGCCTGGTTGAACCCTCGTGCGATATCATAGCCTCACAATTGCACACTCATATATCCTCTCTACGCGCACTCAACCGTCGGGGAACGTGGGGAATGGTTGGTAGAGATGGTGTCTACCACGGAGGATTTTTCAGCTATCTTCACCAGCCGATCGACCAGGAACAGATACGGAACGGTAACCCGTGCGTGGCATCCTCTACGCAGCATGTTCTCGACTATTTCGCGAAGGCGTTGAACACCCTGTGCGGCCCAGACCCAGAAGTTATGAGTCTAATTTCTCGAATTGACTCTACGCGACCGTCAGTATTCAGTCACGGCGACCTCGTTCCGGAAAACATCCTGGTTGACGAGCGGACCTATACCATCACTTCGATCATCGACTGGGAGCGTGCAGGATGGTACCCGTATTTTTGGGATGATAGCATTGCGATCTTCCGCGAGTGTGCGTACCAGAAGAGCCTCGTGACTTGCGAACTATGGAATCGCATCCGAGTAGCCGCTATCGCAAATCCATCCGACGAGGACGCTGCAGAAGCATTCTCGAGGGTCTTGTTTTTACTCGCCATCAACGGATATGATGAGATACCCGGCATTCAGTGGGTGGCGGACTCCTTCCTCACAGGTTCCTCAGCGATCGCTCATAATGTGCTCTCAGATGTGGATGTTGTTTCTAGTGGCTCCTTGGGATTTACGGGACATGTGCCACTGCGGCTGTCGGACATTGTGATACAATGACCACTCAGCTGCCCGCCACATCTGCTCGACCGCGGTTCACCACGGTCAGCGACGAAGCGCTCTTCAAGCAGTGGCAGGTTGTTGACGAGGGCGTAGTCGGGCCTCAAGATGTGTTCCTCGCTCGCATCTTCCATGCTCGAAATCCGCCTTCGCTACACTGGGCCCTTGCCTGGCCAGCGTACCGCAAGACCCCTAATAATATTGAGTTCGAGCAGGTGGGATGGCACCTGGTCGAAATCCAGAAGAAGACCGAGGTGCCTGGCGCTGCCTTCAAACCGCACTCGTCGACAACCGTACGTGGCTGGGCTTTGGACCTGTTGGAGAAGGACGTCTCCGTTGAGACGCGCATTTTCCTCCTGGGCTATAGCGAGGGGTGGAATAGGTCAGCCGGAGGCAGCTGTATCACTTGCATCTGCGATGTCATCAAGGAGTTGGTAGCGGACGGCAAATTGTCTGAACCAGCGGTTACCGTCATGCGTGCGGCTCGCGCCACAGAGATAAAGGATGAGCGCAAGAGGCCTTACCATGAGGCTTCGGCTTGATAGTGTTAGTCAGATGAGATAGGTCCCGAGGACGTACACATATACACTCGAACGACAACTTCGTGGGGAGGGAGACGCGCGCGCGGGACAAGCCGATGCGCTCGCATGGAGCTTTGATGTCGATTCTTACGATTACTCTTTACTTTGAATACCGTACTTTTCGAACCCGAGCACCTCGCGCGTTTGCGACGCGGCGGGTTCCCTGTACCCCGGAACAGCCCCTTGCCTGACGACGCTCGAGTTTGTTCCAACACTTCGTGGGATGCGCGAGCCGTGAATATGAGTTTATGAACGCACTAGAACGGCCCGGGCCATTGAATCATCAAGTCACTTATTCAGTGTGGCGCGTTGACGATGTAGTACAGGGTGCTCGATATATTGTAGGTACGTCCTCGTACACTAAGCATAATGATATAGCAGGCCTTGTTCTTGTAATCGCACCCTTGGCACTTATGCAGCAGATTGCTGCAGGTTGTCACCATTAGTCGAGACGTCGATGACGTACAGCGATCCATGGTGCTGAATGTCAACTCTGATTGTATCAGTAACAGCTTTGTAGCTTTGACAACTGCTGCTGGCGCATGCCGTGGACACACGATGTCTAGTAACGTGCAAAGTCTAGCTATCTGTGCCTAATCGCGCCCTTGAATTTGCCAACTGCCTATGCGATCGATTCTTTGCCAATATGGTCACATTCAAGCACTTCCTGCCATATCGCCGCAACCCCCTCTTCATCACAGCCGACTTGCATACCGTTGTCGCGGAGAATAAAGTACTCGCGATGAGGTGTCTGAACGGTAGCCAGCGCCGGATGTAACGGTTCTCCACGAGGAGTCGCGAAGTGTACGCTCTCGACGTGGTGATGTCTGATAGTACCATATGAGCGAAAAATTGAACCGTCCACAATGGATTACGCACTCTGGAAGATACAGATTAACAGCCTTAGCCTTCTTGTTCTCCTTGGCCAATCCTGTGCGCGATGCTAACCCTGCGAAATCTTGAGCCATCGCATGGGCCGTCATCCACGGCCCACTAATGCTAGACATCACAAGGGGAGGTGAGGTGAGAACTTGTACATAGATAGGCGTGGTAGCGACAGGATTACTTACCTGTTGCTGACCACACAGGCGAGTATGTAACGCTCTGCAACACTTCGCTTGACGAGACCGACCTCGCCCTCCTGTGCGATTCTCTTGAGCCATAGCCGACTCATGCCCCTGTCGTACTCTTCATGACAAGACCATTTCAGGCGCGAAAGGAGAGACGCATCATCCGAGGACCGGGCCGACCGTTCAGCGACATAGGCAAACCAGTCCGCTCGCAAAGGGATAGTCGCGATATTTTGCACATGTTCGTCACGGAGACTCTCCGGCAGTCGGCCGATTACCTCGCACGTCGCCTCTAGTACATAGACCATCTCTTGCTTCCTCGCCCGTGTGGTAGATGACGGATACACGAGCGACACCAACCATATCTCGCTCTCAACGACTTCCTGCACGTCGCTGATGGTGCCATTAAGCCAGGTGTCCGGATCCTCCTTTGTGCCGCTCGAAGTACCGACCGATAGTTCGAACCACATGCGGGTCAGAGCGAAACTGAAGAACAACCGTCTGGTACGTTGGCAATGTCCGAGGATGAGAAAGCCGAGCTCACCGAATAGCTATGACCAACTGCTTTTGATTATCTGGACTGGTCCATAAACGCTGTGTAATGGGATTATCGTATCCGCAACGTCTGAAGAAGCGCGCCACAAAAGACGCCTCATATATGCGTTGACATCGAGTCATCTCCGCGTTCCGCAGATGGAGGTAGGGCCACATGTTGGTCATCGCTTGCGAATACTGCTTCGATACATCTTGTAGACGCCTGCCACAGAAGTCGCGATTGAGTATGCTCGTAGCTGAGAGGTATACTAGACAATAGTACATCTCAATGGGCACGACGTTACAGAGACAAGAAAGCGTAAACATACCTGCATAGCGGAAGGTGCGCGATACGAGTGCGCACACGGCCCTCTCGGCGTCAGACAAGCCACTGAGGATCACGGCCCAAGCGGCGACGCGTTTGCGCTGAGCAAGCGGGGGAGGTAACGAGATGGGACGTAGGATCGGGACAGGGGTCAGAGATATCGGCAAATCAAGGTAATACAGCGGCGCGGCGAGGTCCTGTGGTGGCGCTTTACCATCATGCGGCTGAGTAGCTTTAGCAGCAGCAGCAGCAGAGGAGAGGCAAACAGGTGTTTGACAAGGCAGCTTAGATTTGTCGACGACCAGTGGCTTAAACCGCTTAGGCAGCGTATGAGACAGAAACGAAGGTGTGGCAGAGCAGGTAGTAGACGTGGCGACCGGAGATGCATGAAAAGGCTGGGAGCTATCGACAACGACGGAGGAACCAGATTGTGGATGCTTGCGGGCAGAATCGTGCGCATTTAGTTGCGACCCGAGTTGGGGCTGTTGGATGGAAGTTGTTCGTGGCTGTATGCGCGGCCTCTTCGCAGTGGAGGGTATATCACTTGGAATCTTCCGTTTTTGCTGATTCACATCTAGCCCAGGGTTCGTGACAATATTCTCTCGAGCATTGCGGTCACGGTATGAGCCACCAGTCAAGGCCGCGAGAGGTTCCGCCGGCCAAAAGACGCTCTGTTCTGCTGCTTGAGAAGGGACGTTGTTCGTTAAAGCCGAGGACGAAGGTGCACCAGCATGAGAAACAATCCCAGATGGAAGCACCGAGACAGAGATAACATCGCCAAGAGGCTTTGATGAGCGTTTGAGGGGCACCTTGAGAGCGCTGGATTCGCCCTTCCGTTGGGCGGGTGCAGCTGTCCGCAGTGAGATGGCAAGAGATGGCCCGTTCGATGCAGATCTATCACCGTCCGTGAGCATAGAGCCATGGGGCAGAGCATATGTGAAGTTGCATTTCGTGACCACATCGACTGCCTTTGACGTAAAGAGACTAGGCGAATCTGATACAAGAGGGCACGGAGCTGCGGCAAGTGAATTCCCAGAGGAGCAGCTAGCTTGCACAAGTTTTTGAATGAGTGCTTGCTTGCCGAGCTTCGAGTACCCTGAGATTTTCTTCTCCTTGCACAGCGCCTTGAGCAGGGGCACAGTGAGCTTCATCAAGTCATCTCTAGAGTGAAGCTCGTCTTTAGCAGTCATTCTGAGGATCCGACAGAAACGCGGCTGGCGCAGTCACGGTGTGAGAGAAATGTTAGACGGTGGTGGTCAGAACGAAGTCCCTGGTCCCTGTAAGCGCTCGCGGTCGAGCTTGCCTCCTCCTACCACAACCACCCTAGCGCACGCGGTGGACGTCGCCACTAGTGCAGCTTAGACTTCCGAGTTGCGCTTCATCTCCTCATCCAGATATGGATCATCCCTCTGATACCACGGATGTTGACGATACCTTTCAATTGTACGACTTGAGAGTCGAAGTGATCTGCCCCGCCGGGGAACGTATCATGTGTGGGGCAAAGGCGGGCGACTACTTCACTCTAGAGGGTGAGATGCTATATCTACCTCCAGGTCAAGGCATTTCCATATACTCCTTAGGTGCCTCGAGTTTTCTATACGTGCGTGCAGATAGCATGGATCTGACCCAAGCATCACGATACTCATTAGGTGCCGTTCTCCCGCTACTTGCTGCGAAGCAGCGAAAGACCGCTTCCAGCGATTGGATGTCCACCGACGCGGAGATAGCATGCCCAGATCCCAATTGTCCAAGCCGCCTGCGTATTGTACGCACTGGGGTCAGGACCTTCAAACACGGAGAGACCACCGTCGTACCACTAGACCCGGTCGCTCAGGAGGCTCCTGGTGGGATTGTGCAGTCCTCTTGATTTGCAATACTTATACAACACGGGAAGCCTCTGCATTACGCATCGCACACTTCGTCTATCGCCAACCCACTCCGCTCCCTCCACATCTGCACCTCGTCTCCTAGCTTCCATCTATTGACTGCGTATCGGTGATTTACACCCTCCAGCCTCGGCACACATGTAACACTCCCGCATCCGCCCGTTTTCTCCATTGGGAATAGGTAGAATACCTCCTTCACTCGCGAGTGGAGGAGCGCCATGCTACACATGATGCACGGCTCGTGGGTCATGAAGAGCGTGAGAGACGTCAAGAGGTAATGTGCGCCGTTCTGCGCGTCTGTCTGGGACTCTGTCGAGGGTGTTTGAGGCCCGCGTGAGGATAGGGCGGCGTCGACCTGGTCCACTGCCAAGGGTGACTCCTGCGTAGGATTCGGGGACGGCGAGGGCATGTCGACGATCGGGGTCATCTGGGGGACTGGAGATTTTGATGCGCTATGTGTTGAAGATGCACGCAGTTCACCAACCGCACGCACGAGGTTGATGATGCAGTGGCGAAGGGGATGGCACGCCGATCTGCGTAGATCGTGTGCGCTGATAGGTTCGAACATCCGCGTGGCGACCTTGGTCTCCTCGTCAAAAGGGACCGGAACGTACGCAGCGATTGGCAACTGGAACATATGCATGAACAACAACAAGCCAAACAGGGCATCGATGTACGCACTTCGCCCTTTTCTCCTGCTGCACGAGCTGCCTTCACGACTTCTTTCATCGCCTCACAAGCCCATCGGACTTTGCCTCTCGACCAGGGTTCCGGTTCGTACTTCTTGCGCGGTGCGTAGATGGTTGGCCACAGAGCCGATTTCAACTTCAACGATGTCATCGTCAGGGCAGCCGTTTTCGGGACGGCAGTGATGTATGGAGGTGGGAGGTCGATATCTTCGGGAAGCGTGGGGGGCTCAGGATGCTCGTGTTTGAAAATGAGAACCATGCTCATTTTGCCGTCGAGCTTGCGCACCCGCTTGAGATGTGCCATCGTAGGGGTATCGAAGCCGCTTTGCTTTAGCCATCTAGAAATCTGTCAGTCACTATCGGCGTGGCCACAAAAGGATGTCCGACGAACTTGAGCATGGTAGCGGTGTATTTTGGATCCGGCAGATCGACCGCCCATGCCTCCTCTGCGAGATTGCAAGGTAATCTCAGTCAATGGCAAATCGTTTGGCAAGACTTGGAGTTTACCTTTCCGTATTGAATCCATGTCCTCTTCTTCGATGTCTTCAGGGGTGAGTTTCAGGCGCGTGAAAGGGAGCTCCTCATCCGGTACGTTATCCTGCGGGCTTCCGTCCTTGAACCGATCGAAGAACCAGTCTTCAAGCAAGCTCGTCGCTCCCTCCTCGTCTACGCAGCCCTCGCTTAGATTCGCGAGGCCACCCCACCCATCCTCTCTCTCCTCGATGCTGTCGGAGCTGATACAATCTGCAGCATCGACTGGATTAAACCACAGTTTGTGCCCATAGAAGATGCACAATTCCTCATCGGGGAGAATGCGACGTGTGGTAGTGTATCGCATGGCCTCCCTTTCTGTGTCGATCGTATAAGAGACATTTGGCCGCTGTGAATGATTGAAAAGAGACCCTAAACGGCACGGTAACAGCTATGTGAGCTTAAGCGTCGTAAAATGGCCACCTTGGTAGTGTGCCCACCTAATCCGAGAGCGAGTGCCATGCGGCCATCTCGCCACTTGAACGTATAATGATCCAATACAGTATGTTTTCCGTGTTCCTCGTACTCGGCCGCGCTGAACAGGAGCACAGGACTGACTTCGATGAGCGTCTGTGCCGGTATTTCGCGACATGCTGCAGATGTACCACAATGTCAGCTTCGATGCAAAAATGATTTTTGAGTACCACCGACCGTATACACCCCGCCCTTTCCCATTGGCATATTCTATACGTAGGCCGGAGCTGTTCAGATGTTCCGATGCTTTCCGCACTACAGAAGGCCCAGCGCCAGGTGAAGATTTCGCCAATGACTCCATGATCACGAACAACGTCTCGATGTGTATTCTGCTGAAGTCACCGTGATGCTACGTGCCGTCCAATGTTCCAGTTTTTTTCGTCGTGATGGCCGCTTGGAAACCCGGGAAACCTGGAGACTTTAGGTTTTCTGTAAGCTGGAAAGAGTCGCAGCTCCGAGTCCGATCAGAATTTCATGGGCGCTTCTCGCTGTAAAGTGCGTGCGTGATGTCACACAAATATGGCACTGCGTCTAGCACGTACTTAGTACCCAGAAACGTTCTTGGCTTTTGGAAGTCACTGCACCCCAACTCTACTGCCTATTCCATAGATAAAGATATGATAAACTAGAAGACAAAGGATACAGCATGCACTACATGATACATTGCGAGATCGCGGCGTCCGCCCGCATACCACGACGGGGATTTGCCCATTTTCGGCGCAGGAAAAATCGATGAAAAGTCGTGACGAGTAGTTGCCTTTTCACCAGTTGAGCAAAGTCGACGAAAAGCCTTTGAGAAGGTAGCCGTATGGCGCCTTTTCTGCGACTTTTCTATGCCTTTTCTACACTTTTTCGAAATTTAGAAAAAGCCTTACGAAGGCATTCTCTTGCCACCCTTTTTCCACGACTTTTCTAGCGTCAAAAACGGGCTAATCCTCGTAGTGTACCAACGAAATTGAACATACCGCTTAACTGGCTCTCATTCCACTTTTCTAGCACCCCAATCAACCTCATCGGCTAAGAACACGACGCTTGCAGCTTGTTTACGACGTAGCGCCTTGCCCTTGAGCCGCTGAGCCTGGCATTTACGAGGCTTTCGCGCGTCGTCTTGACCGCGAGGTTCAGGCTCCTGCGGGTCGCCGTGTGCCTCAGGCTGCTGCTGTGCGAGACGCCTACTCTGCACCGCGAATAATAGATGAGCGTCTGGCGCTCGAGGGCGCGCGGATTGACGTTCGCTCATGTACCGAGGAGCGACATCGCCATAGAGGTCGTCGATATTGTGCGGGTCGGCATCTGGCTCCGAGTGCACGTCCGGCTCTTGTATAGGATGGTTGACGTCCATAGCGTTGTCTTCGAAATCGTCCAGCTTCTGCTCTACATCTTCAAGATCTCTCGTATGGGATCTCGAATCGAGGCGGCCTTCCTGGGGGGCGGATCTACGAGAGGACTTTCGCGAGACTCGGTCGCGGGAGAAAACGTAGTCAACTGCTGGAGGTGGCTCTAGCTGGCCCTTTGCTCGCATAGTAGATATGAGGTCCCGAACGTTTTCGGGGTTGAAAAGGGTCGGCTGCGATACGGGCGCATTTAGTGGAGACGTTGACAGAGACGCTGGTGGTGGTGGTGGCGGCGGCGGCGGAGGAGGAGGAGGAGACGGTGGCTTATTGGGGGCGAACTTGGCAGGCATTTCGATCATTTCGATATCATCATCGAGCTCTATGATAGTAGGCACCTCAGATGGCGGGTCCTTTCTCCGCCCTGTTGCATCTTTGTTGACTGGAGGTAAGACGGATTGCTGTGGTGCACCATCGTCCTGGACTTCGAGGACGTCGTGGGTATGACTTGGGGGCGGTTCAATGCGCCTCCTTTTTGCGCACCGCCTACACACCCATGCCGATAGCCCTGCATCGCGCTTTCCCTTCTCATCAGCACTCATGCGGCCCATGATCTCTTGCTCCGTGATGGGTGGTATGTGACAAGCTAGAGTCAATCGTGCAGTGGATATGAACCACGAAACCAGACAGATGTTGAGTCTTAGTAGACTATAACAATACGAGATAAACTCACTATGGTGCCATGCACGCTCGCATCTGCAGCATGCCATGAGAAACGCGGCTAGGGTATCGTGTGTCAAGCTGCATCGTACACATGGTGTCTTGGGTGGAGCGCGGATGATTGGGCTCATTGAAAGAACTTCGTATAGAAGGCAGAAGTCGACCAAGAGAGGAATGCGGGATGGTCATGATGAAGGGCAAGGTGCGCCCACAGAGGACCCGCAGGGTGAGAATCGATATCCAAGAGCTCCCGGTCAAGTTCAAATGGGCGTCTGCCATGTCTTCCGCCACCGACGCGTTGGGAAACGCGTCCCCACGTGAGCCCAAGCGCACGTCTGCAGATCTACCGTTCCTGGCCGTCGTGTGGTCTTCGTTCAACAAGTCGCTCGAGATACTTGACATCGTTATGCTGATGCTTCCAGTGCCACAGCACCGTGATGCCGCACGAGATGATGTTGTCAGAGAGGGAGATGAGCGCATGAAGCAAGGCAGAAACTCCACTAGATTTGTATCATATGCCCAGCGCCAAGCGTGTTCGTGCCGAGGGTCGAGACGTCATACCTATTCAAGACTCGGTCCAGTTAAGCTCAGCCCCGTCTGCTCCTACTCTGACCACTTCACTCTCAATACCCTGGGTGCATGCTTCTACCGTTATACCTCTAGAGCGTCATGGTCTCTCTCGCAAAGCCGCCTGACGGCCTCTTCGACGTCGTCAAGCACGCCATCGTCAATCACGCTCACGAACGACAAGCGGATAAAGACGAGGAACACCCGTCTACCCCTCCGCTGGCACAACCGCCCATGGTATGTCGTAACGCATGTCCAAGCACGCCTGGTGGTCTCAATGAATCCCAGGAAAATGTTGCCAAGTTCACCCAGAGTCACTGTCAGCAACCTGAGAACGAGCGCCCTTGGAAAGATGATGGCGGGGAAGAGAGGGATGTCGATGGGCATCCACAGCCGGGCAGATCACCCAATGTGAGTGACCCTACACCCCGACCACCACTTGGGCCTCTGGTGCTTTCCATTTGTGCCTCACATTCCACTGTGACTATCCACCGGGCGATGCGCAAGGGACTTCTACCCAATGCACCTTGTTCCTCCACGCGCCCGGCCAGGGTGTTTGTCTCATGATTCTTGACTTGTGCGATATAGATCTGCCTTGGGAATGCGTGTTGTATACCACAGCATTACGCCTCATGCGGCTGGTACGGTGGCCTGTAAGCTCTGTGCTAATCGAGTCATTGGGGTCCCTAGAGATCTTGGGCTAAGGTCCTATTCTTTGGTGGATTCTCAAGCTTCAGATTGGGTCGAAATACCATCATGGCATGAACCGTACCGTTACTACACAATACCATGTTCGCTATACGCCCTCACAGAAGCATATCTCGCGAGAGCATCGTTCATTGCCACGATCCGCACAGAACCTCTGGGCTTACATCAATCTTCTCACTAGGTTCATACAGAAAGCCCCCGTCCACACGTTCACCCCGCCGACGAACAGCCGTCGTCTCCTACATCCAAAGCGTCTTTCCCGACAGCCAAGGACTCGACCACGGACGAGCAGAAACGACACGCACGTCGTGGTCTTTCGATTTCGACCACACGAGGTCACATATCTCAACCAGGCACACCACAGCAACGGACGGGTCCCCCGAGGTCCATCTCGTACAATTATTCTCTTTCAAGCGCGCACGGGCATACGCTCTCCCCTTCCATCTCTAGGCGCCGCGATGACAGCACGCAGGCGGAGGAGGATCCAGACCGGACATACGACTTCCCACCTGCCACATCGCCCTTCCGAGGAGCTCTTGAGTATGGTGATCAAGAGCTGCGCGAGCGCGAACGGGAGATCGCGGAACGGAAACACCGACGTAAGGAGAGCTACTTCCCAGAAGTATGGAACCCAATGAAGTGGCTCTCCGAATCCCCCAAGGGTACGCCGAAACAGGAGGAGGCTCAATTCACCCTCGGCCGTTCTCGTACGGATGTTGGTCATCGTTCTCACGAGAGCGAGGGCGAGGAACCTGCAGGGCTATCTCAGACCACTTCTCCGCAATCTCCGACGACATCCCCTCGCCTACGGTACTCGCGTTCTATGCCTCATATGAACGATGAAGCGCGTTCACCCGCAGCGCCGAAATGGGGCAGATTGCGGTCACTCATCCCCCACATCGCCAGCCAGGCCAAAGCCCAGACACCGGCACCCTCGGCCGTGGTGTCTCCAAACGTGAATATCACTGATGAACTCATCACAGGCGGTCTTGCTACGCTTATGCTACGACTTTGGATTGAGCGGGACGAGCGAGGTCATCGACGGGTGCCCGCTCTATTCCACAGACTGCGCATTCGCGTGAGCGACAGTTTGCACCCTCTGCATGGGAACAAAGCTGTATTCCGGATCGAATGTGAGTACGCCAATGGTGCGGTGCGCTGGGTGGTGTACCGCCAATTGCGCGAGTTTTTGTCCCTTCATGGTCATTACACCCTGTCCAATGCATACAACCGGAATATAGAAACGATGCCGGAGTTCCCATTGACTAGTAGGTGACCAGTATTACTGCAGCGACAAGCAGCCTGTTCACTGTTAGCAGCTCTCCCGTACTTCAAGTTCCTGAAGGAGCGCGGTAACGATGTGGGGCGCGCGGATTTTGCTCGTCTGCAGCGCGAGACCCTGGAGAACTATCTAATAGGACTTATTCGCGCAGTCGTATGTTACCATATGCACGTCTTCGTACACTATTCATTCTGACGATTATGCAGATGTTCCACCCTGCCGTGAACCGGCTAGCTGGCTTCCTCGAACTTGGGGCGCTCACTATCGCATTGGCTCAGTCTGGCGGCGCGCAGTATAAAGCAGGCTTCCTTCGTCTGGAGGCCGTTGCTCCGAAGGGTTTGTTTGGTCGCAGAGCCGCAGGCTGGCGAGAGAAAAAGAAGCAGAGATGGTGCGCCGTTCGCGAGAGCTATATGGTCGCCATGGAAGAGATGGGAGAGGTGAATGCCAAGACACGTTACCTCGATCTATATGTGCCTACTAATCCTTGAGAACAGCTTACCGTCTGGGACGTGTTCCTAATCGACCAGGACTTCAAGATCGAGCGACCTACGCGGTACTATCGTCAGGGACTCAACCTCTTCCACCAGCTTGACGACCACGAGAGCGAGCACGAGGAAGAAGTTAGAGCTCATGGCCGGGGTGGGGCCAAGGTCGGGTATCAACCTCGGTCACGGGAGAGGCTTACATCCACTGTCGGCTCGATCAAGAGCTCTATCTCGAAGGTCCTGCACCTCGGACACCAGCGTCACCACGAGCATGGTGATCACCGCAATCATAGTGCCTCCATGAACAATCTCGGCGAGAGTAGCCAGCATGGTCGGCGTCGGTCTGACTCTACTACGTCAGTGTCAAGCGCGGAGTCGGGCCCATCCTCTCGTCCGCTCACACCTATGTTTGATCCCTCAACGAATACCAATCCTCTTGAGGGCGGGATGCACGAACACGATCATGTGCGTGAGGAGGACGTAAGGCCCCCAACGGAGGACCCGGGAGAGAAGCGGAAGAAGAGCTCCAAGGATGTGTCGAAGCACACGTTCTACGTCGTCAATTCGCAAACGCGCCTCAAGCTGTATGCCAAGAACGAGCGGCAGATGTTACAATGGATCGCAGCCCTTGAACGAGTCGCGAAGGAGAGCCACTATACAGGCAAGAACCGCTTCGACAGCTTCGCCCCGATAAGATTGAACGTCGCGGCACAATGGCTGGTCGATGGCGTAGGTGGATCCATGCAGTTGGCGCGCGTGTGGAGTTACTGACAATTGTACTCATCAGCGCGACTACTTCTGGAACCTGTCGAGAGCGATTCTCCTTGCGCGCGAGACGATCCAGATTCATGATTGGTGGCTCTCTCCTGGTACGTAGCTAGTTACTGAGCGCATTGGGTATCAGACTGAGGACCCTTCAGAGTTGCAGCTGCGCCGACCGAACAAGGATCGCTACCGCCTCGATCGCTTACTCGAGAAGAAGGCAAAGGAAGGTGTCAAGATCTACATCATTCTCTAGTATGTCTCAATACCCACACTTCAAGTCTTTCGTACTCATAACGCGACAGCCAAGAGGTGTCAAGTAGAACGACGCCGACAGACAGTCATTACGCCAAACAGCGTCTCACTGCACTGCACCCGAACATCATGGTTCAAAGATCTCCTTCCCACTTCCAGACGGGCACTTTCTACTGGGCGCATGTAAGCTGTTCCCATCGCGAGACTGGTTTTGGGACTCACAATCCCGGTTAGCACGAGAAGCTGTGTGTCATTGACCAAACAATCGCGTTCATGGGCGGTTTGGACCACTGTTTCGGACGGTACGTCCTTCCTAGTATCTATCGAGCGCGCACTCATATGTGATCCAGTTGGGATACACCTCAGCACGTCTTGGTAGACGACCCTGAACCTGGTCCTGACGGCCCTGAATACATCTGGCCCGGTATGTTACTATCGGTTCGGTCTCAACGAAGAACCCCATCTGATCTTCCGATAGGCAAGGACTATAGCAACCCCCGAGTACTCGACTTCCATACTTTACACAAGCCGAATGAGGACATGTATGATCGCACGAAGGTCCCTCGGATGCCTTGGTAAGTGCCACATGGCCTACGAGTGCATTGCTTTGTGGCTCACTGCTTTCAGGCACGACGTATCTATGCAAGTAGTCGGACAACCCGCTCGTGACCTTGCGAGGCATTTCGTACAGCGGTGAGCACATTGAATTCCTATAGAACGATCGGTTGACTGAGCGTCCTGTTAGGTGGAACTATCTCCTGAGGATCAAGGTATGCGTTACAACGAGGTTTAGGGTCTGTTCCTGAATGCGTTTCTGCTAGAATCACTCGCGCGCTATGCCTTTCTTACTCCCTCCGCCCGAATTCAAACCCGGGGAACTTGCCGATATGGGTTTGACGGGAACGTGCGAGTTGCAGATCTGTCGTTCAGCCGGTCCATGGTCTCTCGGTACACCAGAACGCATCGAGCATTCAATCCAGAACGCGTATCTCAAGGGTGAGACATCCTCGTCCTGCTCTGAGTATGTTTGTCATTGACTGAATTCCCTCTATAGCTATCCAGATGTCAGACCATTTCGTGTATATTGAGAACCAGTTTTTCATCACTTCGTAAGCTAAGCCTCACCCCTGAAAACTAACGACGTCTAACAAGTCATGCAGTACGGTTGTAAATGAGGTGAAGATCGAGAACCGAATTGGAGATGCACTCGTACATCGTATCATCCGGGCCCATCGCGAGCGAACGCCGTGGAAGTGCTGCATAGTCATCCCGCTGTTGCCAGGATTCGCGTTCCCCGTAGACCATAGCGACGCTAGCGCGGTAGGCCGCATTGCTATATTGGATGCTCGAAGGTGCTGACGACGGCCTTCAGATACGTATCATCTTAGAATGTCAGAACAGAACCATCTGTCGAGGGCCTAACTCGATCTTTGCTCGTCTACGCAAGGAAGGCATCGATGTAAGTGGTCTTTAAAATCCAGAGGACCTCCTCTTACACAGCTCGCCCCTAGCCGGATGAATACATCACAGTCTTCTCCCTACGCAACTGGGGGAAACTGCGAGGCGAAGTGTTAACGACCGAGCAGGTTTGTATTGACCCCTTGTACTGTGGTGATATACGTTCTGAAAGAGCATCCAGGTGTATATCCATGGCAAGGTCTGCATCGTCGACGATCGCCTCGCTATCATCGGTAGTGCCAACATCAATGAACGGTCTCAACGTGGCGACCGCGACTCAGAGATCGCCGCTGTCATCCGAGATACAGATATGTTGGACTGGTATGTTATCAATGGCGCGTAGATCTCGTCGTATTCTGACAGCCACGACAGCACCATGGCCGGAAAGCCTTACAAAGTCGGGCGCTTCGCTCATTCGTTGCGTGTGCGCCTGATGAGGGAGCATCTTGGAGTTGACGTCGATGCTTTGTACGAGGAAGACTTGATGGCTGCTGAGCCGACCAAGGAGGCTTATGAGCAAGAGCAGTGGGATCCTGCAGGCGAGCAAGAGTTTGGTCGCGAGGACGGAGTCACCCACATAAGCAAACACCAACAACGTACTGCGTTGGGTTCGCTCATGCACGACACGATTGATGGCCTCGAGCAAGGTAGACTGCCTTTCCATCATGAGACTTCTGTTACTGGTGGCTGACAATCGCGGTAGCGATTCATGGCACCTCTGAAGTCGGCTCAAAGGACATCGCAGCGTTGATGAGGAAGGCTGGAATGAAGACCAAGGGGGCAGATGCTACCGCTGGAGACCGCTTCTTGCGCGAGGAGCGTGAGATGTACACTCGCGAGGGCGAAAAGGAGCCTGGGTTCCCGAGTTCGGTAGTCCCGACGCTTGAGGAGAAGGTTGTTGCGGAGGGACGTCCGCTGCATAAGCATCGCGCTGCGTCACCCATCCAGGAGTCAGGCGAAGAACAGGAGGGCGAACGGAAGGGCAATGGGACTGCCTACAACCACAACGGCGATGCAACAGCCGCAGGCACAAGTCAACCCGTGAAATGCTCTACTGCAACACAGAATGGCCACGCCCGGTCAGCAACACCCCCTCAAGCTCGCCTCGAAACTGGTGAATTGTATGGAGCGCCGGCCGATGCCTCCGTCGATCCCACACGAGACGATCAGCCTCCTCATGCACGTTCGGGCAAGAACGACGCCGATGAGGAGGAAGCACAGGCTCCAGGCGCTCGTGCGACGCTGCGCAAACATCTCGCGGCGAAGCTGGGCAACAAGCAGTGGCAGCTGCCGACACCTGCTCCGCAAGTCGATCCACACGGGTTCGAGGACCCGATCTGCGATGCGTTCTGGAAGGACGTCTGGGTCGCATCCGCTGTTCACAATGTTCGTATCTCCATCAATTGTCAGTGGTCAACAGCTAACGGTTTGGATAGACTGAGATCTACCGTAAGGTATTCCATGCTATACCGGACGACCTCGTCACAACTTGGAAGCAATACAAGGAGTTCATCGTTCATCACGAGCGGCTCAACAAACCAGTAAGCTCAAGCAATGTTACATGCTTTGTTCACTTACATATAATCTATCAGGTGAAGGAAAACGATTCCTCGGAGCCTCCACTGGCTCGCATGCCTTCTGAAGCCGCGGATCATGAAGCACCCGGACAAGCGCGAGTCGCTGAGCATTACGCCCACGCGTCTGATGATAACCTAGCGCGGGAGAAGGAGCATGCGGATGACTACGACGGCTCGCGCGCATCTTCAACACCTCTACCTCCGGAGACACCGCCCGCTGTCCCAGGGGCGAAGGACAAGGAGAAAGAAAAGGAGAAGCAACGACCGGCACCGAAGGGGCCGAAGCCTTTCGATCAAGCAGAAAGAGAGGAGATGGAGAATCTACTGCGCGAACTGCGCGGACATCTCGGTCAGTGAATCCTTTTTTCTAGACGTTTCATGGTGCTGACTAGTATGCCTAGTATTGTACCCTACGCGATTCTTGGAGGGGGAGGACCTCGCGAACAATTTCCTGTTCCCATCAGATCGGTGAGTACCTCATATGCATGTTCAACGGCGTCGTACTCACCCTGTCTCCCAAGGCTCATGCCTCTACCTATCTACGATTAGAGATACCCTACATAACAAGACCAGGCGATTACAATTGGGCTATACCTCAGATGACTTTCTCCTCTTGACTCCCAATATCGTCCTGTACTATATCGCGGACTCTAATAACTTATAGACACAAGCGATGGACGCTTTTACTATCCCCTCTCCTTAGCAGCGCTCTTGGTCCAAATGGCATTCATTCTCACCCTTGCAAGGTGAGTTGTAGCGTCTCGAGCGTTTCCATCCTGTGCACTCGCTCAGAGAACGTAATGACAGAACTTCAACCGAGAGATGTACAGTTACACTAGTTGAACAGAACAGAGGTGAGGACGTCAGGACAGTTGATGAGAGTGACATCGTCTGGCGCTCCCGCAACCGAGCTTTGATCTTGAAATGTGCCCTATAATATTCCCTTGCATCTGCCCAGCCCGCGGGATGCTGAAGCCTGAGTTGACGATCGCTTGGCAATGACACAGACTTTGGGACGACCTGCTCACTACCGATACCATTTTGGGGCGTCGAGAGCGGAGTCTTGAGTGATGATCGCTCCGCCTGAAACGATGTGCACGTGACTCACGCGCGTTCATGCGTTTGGAGGCGCTTACTGAGCACTCTACCTGTTGTCTCTCGTCGTCGACCATGAGCTACCCCCCAGGAATGCCTCCGCCGCCTCCGGGCATGAGAATGCCCCCACCTCCTCCCGGTATGCTAGGCATGCCGCTTGCGCCTCCAGGAATGCCGTCTCAACCGACCCCTGGTGAGCCTTCGAGCTCTCGTATGCCTCCGGAGGTACTCGCGCAAAAATCCCAGAAGTGGATTCAAATGCAGAAGAAGCGTTATGGTGAAAAGCGCAAAGGAGGCTTCGTGGACATGGGGAAGCAGGTATGTGTACCGTTTGGGCCTCCTCTGTGAGTCTTGGCTCATTCCTTTCAGGATCTCCCTCCCGAACATGTTCGCAAAATCATCAAGGACCACGGTGACATGAGCAACCGCAAGTTCCGCAATGACAAGCGTGTACATCTTGGTGCCCTTAAGTACGTCCCGCATGCGGTCATGAAGCTCCTGGAGAACATTCCTTATCCTTGGGAGCAAGTTCGCGAGGTACCGGTGCTCTACCACATCACGGGTGCCATTACGTTCGTGAACGAGATTCCCAGAGTCATCGAGCCTGTCTACCATGCGCAGTGGAGTACGATGTGGCTTGCGATGCGGAGGGAGAAACGGGACCGCAGACACTTCAAACGTATGAGGTTCCCTCCCTTCGACGACGAGGAGCCTCCTCTCGACTACGGCGACAACATCCTCGACGTCGAGCCTCTCGAGGCGATCCAGCTCGAACTCGACCCAGAGGAAGACTCCGCTATCCATGAGTGGTTCTATGATCCTAAACCCCTCATTGATACCCCCCACGTCAACGGTCCTTCCTACCGTTATTGGAACCTTACGCTCCCTATCATGGCCAACCTCTATCGCTTAGGTAGGACGCTGCTCTCCGACCATACAGACAGCAATTCTTCGTACCTCTTCGACAAGAAGTCGTTCTTCACTGCGAAGGCTTTGAACATGGCGATACCTGGAGGTCCCAAGTTCGAGCCGTTGTACAGGGATATGGACACGTTCGATGAGGACTGGAACGAGTTCAACGACATCAACAAGGTCATCATCCGCCAACAAATCCGTACGGAGTACCGTGTTGCGTTTCCCCATCTGTACAACTCTCTTCCACGCTCGGTCCACATCGCACCTTACCACAGCCCGAAGAACGTCTACATTCGCACAGACGACCCTGACCTCCCCGCATTCTACTTCGACCCGCTCATCAATCCCATCTCTCTCCGTGGCTTCACGCCGAAGAATGCGCCCCTAGTATCCCATGAGGACGCCGTCTTTGGCCCTAACGGTGCTGATGATGACGACTTCGAGCTCCCCGATGAAGTGCAGCCTTTCCTGGAGGACAAGCCACTTGAGAACGACTTGACCGCCGACGCTATCGCGCTCTGGTGGGCGCCAGACCCTTACAAGCGTCGTTCGGGTAGGATGCGTCGTGCTCAAGACGTGCCTCTCGTGAAGAACTGGTACCTCGAGCACTGCCCGCCAGGGCAGCCGGTCAAGGTCCGCGTGTCGTACCAGAAGCTACTGAAGTGCTACGTCCTCAACGAGCTTCATACGCGGCCGGAGAAGGCGATGACGAAGAAGAATCTGTTCCGCCAGCTAAAGGCCACCAAGTTCTTCCAGACAACGCGGTTGGATTGGGTAGAGGCTGGTTTGCAGGTCTGCCGCCAGGGCTACAATATGCTTAACCTCCTCATTCATCGCAAGGCATGTTCGCTTGTGCTATGATAACAGTGTACCTGCTGACGTACAGCCATAGAATCTGAACTACCTCCATCTGGACTATAACATGAACCTGAAGCCGGTGAAGTACGTATCGCCAATTCGACTGTTTTTCATAGTATCTCACATTATGCACATAGGACCTTGACGACGAAGGAGCGGAAGAAGTCCCGTTTCGGAAACGCCTTCCACCTGTGTCGAGAGATTTTGCGGCTCACCAAGCTCGTCGTCGATGCGCACGTTCAGTTCCGCCTAGGCAACGTGGACGCCTTCCAGCTTGCAGACGCGCTGCAATATATCTTTGCGCACATCGGCGCGTTGACTGGCATGTACCGGTACAAGTACAAGCTGATGAGGCAAGTGCGCATGACGAAGGACCTGAAGCATCTCATCTACTACCGGTTCAACACGGGTCCTGTGGGCAAGGGTCCCGGTTGCGGGTTCTGGGCTCCGGGATGGAGGGTATGGCTGTTCTTCATGCGGGGTATCGTGCCGCTCTTGGAGAGATGGTGAGCTGTGCGACAATCGGGGGTCCTTGCGATACTGATATTTTGGGTCACAGGCTTGGTAATTTGCTCGCTCGTCAATTCGAAGGTCGTAACAGCAAAGGTATCGCGAAGACCGTAACGAAGCAGCGTGTTGAATCCCACTACGATCTCGAGCTCCGCGCCGCCGTCATGCACGATATCCTTGATATGATGCCCGAATCTATCAAGCAGAACAAGGCGAAGACGATCTTACAACACCTGTCTGAGGCGTGGCGCTGCTGGAAGGCGAACATCCCATGGAAGGTCCCCGGTATGCCTACAGCCATCGAGAACATCATTCTCAGGTACATCAAAAGTAAGGCCGATTGGTGGACTTCCGTCGCTCATTACAACCGTGAGCGCATTCGCCGTGGTGCTACTGTCGACAAAGCCGTCGTCAAGAAGAACTTGGGTCGTCTCACTCGTCTGTACCTCAAGGCCGAACAGGAGCGTCAGCATGGCTACCTAAAGGACGGTCCTTACATCAGCGCCGAGGAGGCTGTCGCGATCTACACTGCGACCGTCCACTGGTTGGAAAGCCGGAAGTTCTCGCCTATCCCGTTNCCCCCCGTTGAACTACAAGCACGACACGAAGCTGCTTGTCCTTGCTCTCGAGAAGCTGAAGGAGGCGTATTCCGTCAAAGGCCGCCTCAACCAATCTCAGCGTGAAGAACTGGCGTTAATCGAGCAGGCGTACGACAACCCGCACGAGTGTTTGTCACGGATCAAGCGACTTCTTCTCACCCAACGCGCGTTCAAGGAGGCCGGAATTGAGTTTTTCGACACTTACGATAAGCTCATCCCGTGCTACGATATCGAGCCGGTGGAGAAGATTACCGATGCGGTGAGTGGCGTTTGTTAGCAGTACAATCATACCTTTCTCATGTTCTTTGTCAGTATCTCGACCAGTTCCTGTTCTTCGAGGCCGACAAGCGTGGGCTCTTCCCGGCCTGGATCAAACCTGCGGTAAGCTATGCTATGTCGATACGACCCTGAAAGCGGCTTACGTTCTTGTAGGATACCGAGCCTCCTCCGCTCCTGGTCTACAAGTGGTGCCAAGGCATCAACAACTTGACCGACATTTGGGAGACCAGTGAAGGAGAGTGCAACGTCATGATGGAAACCGTCCTGTCGAAGGTGTACGAGAAGATTGACCTGACGCTCCTCAACCGTCTGCTGCGTCTGATCCTCGACCACAACCTCGCGGACTACATCACGGCGAAGAACAACACGGTTTTGACATACAAGGGTACGTCTCGCAGCATTGTTACCTCGTCATGACACTGACTTGGTCCACAGACATGGCTCATACGAACGCGTACGGCTTGATTCGAGGCCTGCAATTCTCCGCCTTCGTCTTCCAGTACTACGGACTTGTCTTGGACCTGCTCATCCTCGGGTTGCAGCGTGCAAGTGAGATGGCTGGGCCCCCGCAGATGCCCAACAACTTCTTGCAGTACCGTGACGTCGCAACAGAGACCCGCCACCCTATCCGGCTGTATTCGCGCTACGTCGACAGGATCCACATTCTCTTCCGCTTCACTGCGGAGGAAGCGCGTGACCTCATCCAGCGGTACCTCAGCGCGAACCCTGATCCGACTAACAACAACGTCATCGGGTACAACAACAAACGTTGCTGGCCGCGGGACTGTAGGATGCGTCTCATCAAGCACGACGTCAACCTGGGAAGAGCGGTGTTCTGGAACGTGAAGAACAGCTTGCCGCGGTCACTCACGACGATCGAGTGGGAGGACACTTTCGTTAGTGTCTACTCAAAGGACAACCCGCAATTGCTCTTCTCCATGTGCGGCTTCGAGGTCCGAATCCTTCCGAAGATCCGGACGCTCAACGGCGAGCAGTACTCATTGAAGGACGCTGTGTGGAACTTGACGAACGAGCAGACGAAGGAACGGACGGCACAGGCGTTCTTGCGTGTATCGGACGAGGGCGTGCAGCAGTTCAATAACCGGATCAGGCAGGTCCTCATGAGCTCTGGCTCAACGACATTCTCCAAGATCGTCAACAAGTGGAACACTGCGCTCATCGGCCTCATGACGTACTACCGTGAAGCAGTGATCCATACCAACGAGCTCCTCGACGCTCTTGTCAAAGCGGAGAACAAGATCCAGACCCGTGTCAAGATCGGCTTGAACTCGAAGATGCCGTCGCGTTTCCCTCCCGTCGTGTTCTACACCCCGAAGGAGCTTGGTGGGCTAGGCATGTTGTCCATGGGTCACGTTCTCATCCCTCAGAGCGATCTTCGGTGGTCCAAACAGACTGATGTTGGCGGTAAGCACACTCGACGTTTCCTTTACCGCTGAAAACTCATAATCTTTCCAACAGTTACGCACTTCAGAGCCGGTATGTCTCATGAGGAGGACCAGCTCATCCCCAACTTGTACCGCTACTTGCAACCTTGGGAAGCTGAGTTCATGGATTCTGCACGCGTGTGGTCCGAATACTCCATGAAGCGCAAGGAAGCGAACGCTCAGAACCGTCGACTCACGCTCGAGGATCTGGAGGATAGCTGGGATCGGGGTATCCCCCGTATCAACACGTTGTTCCAGAAGGACCGTCACACGTGAGTGCTTCCTGCTCCGTTTTGCGTTTTTGCCCTCATCTAATTCGACCTCTTCAGGCTTGCTTACGACCGCGGTTGGCGTGTGCGTACAGACTGGAAGCAATACCAGCTCCTCAAGCAGTAAGTCAGCTTCGCTTTCGCGACTTGTTGTGTATCTAACGAATGCATCTTTCCGTCAGCAATCCCTTCTGGTGGACTTCCCAGCGCCATGACGGTAAACTTTGGCAGCTCAACAACTACCGGGTCGACGTCATCGCCGCTCTGGGTGGTGTTGAGGGTATCCTCGAGCACACCCTCTTCAAGGGCACGTACTTCCCCACCTGGGAGGGTCTGTTCTGGGAGAAGGCGTCCGGCTTCGAGGAGTCTATGCGGTACAAGAAGCTCACGAACGCGCAGCGGTCTGGTCTGAACCAGATTCCCAATCGTCGTTTCACTCTGTGGTGGAGTCCCACGATCAACCGTGCAAACGTCTACGTCGGTTTCCAGGTCCAGCTTGATCTCACTGGAATCTTCATGTATGTATGCTCTCTGTTCAATGCGCCGACGTCGCTGACATCTTTGTAGGCACGGCAAGATCCCTACTCTCAAGATCAGTTTGATTCAGATCTTCCGTGCGCACTTGTGGCAGAAGAGTAAGTTGTCTTCACTGTTACGCACACGTATTCTAACGACGCGTGTACAGTTCACGAATCCGTCGTCATGGACTTGGTAAGCCATTTGTGCCTCCACTTACTAGGCAGACTGACTGATGTGTATGTCAGTGTCAAGTCTTCGATCAGGAGTTGGAGCCCCTTCAGATCGAGACGGTCCAGAAGGAGACCATCCACCCGCGTAAGAGTTACAAGATGAACTCGTCTTGTGCAGATATCTTGTTGTTCTCTGCGTACAAGGTGCGTATCGTCGTCAACGAAGGGAAACCTCTGCTGACAACCACTACAGTGGAACATTGCGCGGCCCTCGCTTGTCACAGACGTAAGTCGTCTGTCAGCTCAATCGTTAGAGTTCGTACTGACATACCTCACGATTCCCAGAGCAAGGACGTCCTTGACGGCACGACCAGCAACAAGTTCTGGATCGACGTCCAGTTGCGTTGGGGAGACTTCGACTCCCATGATATCGAGCGGTACACTCGTGCGAAGTTCCTCGATTACGTGAGTTGTGTCATGCATCAGTACGCTGCCGGCATTCATTGACCTCCCGCCCCAGATTTCGGACTCGATGAGTATCTACCCATCGCCTACCGGTCTCATGATTGGCATGGACCTGGCCTACAACTTGTGGTCAGCGTTCGGTAACTGGTTCCCTGGCCTGAAGCCCCTCATTCAGCAAGCCATGGCGAAGATCATGAAAGCGAACCCGGCGTGCCATGTGTTGCGCGAGCGCATCCGCAAGGGTCTCCAACTGTACTCGTCCGAGCCCACGGAGCCGTATCTGAACAGCCAGAACTACTCCGAACTGTTCTCCAACCAGATCATCTGGTTCGTCGACGATACCAACGTGTATCGTGTCACCATCCACAAGACGTTCGAGGGTAACTTGACGACGAAGCCAATCAACGGCGCTATCTTCATCTTCAACCCGCGGTCTGGGCAGTTGTTCCTCAAGATCATCCACACGAGCGTCTGGGCGGGTCAGAAGCGTCTAGGTCAGCTGGCGAAGTGGAAGACCGCCGAAGAAGTGGCTGCGCTGGTTCGTTCGCTGCCTGTTGAGGAGCAACCGAAGCAGGTCATCGTCACCCGGAAGGGCATGTTGGACCCTCTGGAGGTTCATTTGCTCGACTTCCCGAACATCGTCATCAAGGGCAGCGAACTCCAACTGCCGTTCCAGGCATGCATGAAGATGGAGAAGTTCGGTGATCTGATCTTGGTATGTGTCGTTCTCAACTCGGAGTGACCGCGTTCTCATGATTCTCGATGCAGCGTGCTACACAACCACAGATGGTCTTGTTCAACCTCTACGACGATTGGCTGAAGTCCATCTCCAGTTACACCGCGTTCTCCCGGCTCATCCTTCTCCTCCGAGGCCTCCACGTCAATCAAGAGAAGGCCAAGATCATCCTGCGGCCCGACAAGAACACCATCACCGAACCTCACTTCGTCTGGCCTTCCTTGTCCGATGAAGAGTGGATCAAGGTTGAGGTTGCCCTGAAGGACCTCATCCTAGCGGTACGCCCTTGAAATGTTCGATTCCGCGTCAGCGTATTGACCACCAGTATGCAGGACTTCGGAAAGAGGAACAGCGTCAACATCGCATCACTGACCGCCAGTGAGATCCGTGATATCATCCTCGGACAGGAAATCGCGGCGCCCTCCGTCCAGCGGCAGCAGATGGCCGAGCTCGAGAAGAGCTCCGAAGCACAAAGCCAGGTCACGGCTGTGCAGACGCAAACCACTAACGTCCACGGCGACGCGATCCAGACCGTTACGAGTAAGCTAAACACAGTATCGTTCCTTTAGCCAGCCCACTGACGCAATGCGTTTGCAGCCACGAATTACGAGCAACAGGTCTTCAGCAGCAAGTCGGATTGGCGTGTACGGGCAATCTCTGCGACGCACCTGCCCCTTCGTCTGCAGCACATCTACGTCTCGAACGACGATGTCAAGGACGACGCGACGTCATACACGTACGTGTTGCCAAAGAACATTCTGCGCGCGTTCATCACCGCTGCGGACCTTCGCACGCAAGTCGCCGCCTTCCTCTATGGCGTGTCCCCTCCCGACAACAAGCAGGTCAAGGAGATCAAGGCTGTCGTCTGGGTGCCTCAACGTGGGAATAACAACAGCGTCGAGCTGCCTTCGCAGCTTCCTCGCGACGACTTCCTGCTCAAGGACCTGGAGCCGCTAGGGTGGATCAAGACTCAGGCGCTGGAGTTGCCTCACTTATCGCCGACGGACGTCACGACGCAGGCGAAGATCATGGCCGAACATCCCGAATGGACGTCGTCTTCCATTTGTATCACCTGCGCGTTCACGCCCGGTTCGGTCTCGCTGTCCGCTCACCAGCTCACGGTCCCTGGGTTCGAATGGGGCCGGAAGAACACGGACACCTCGCCGAACCCGCCTGGCTTCAACCCGAACATGTCTGAGCGCGTGCAGCTGCTGCTCTCAGATCGTATCCTCGGAATGACGCTCGTGCCTGAGGGCCGAGTATGGAACTACGGCATCGGGTTGACACAGCTCTGGTCGCCGAACATCCACTTCTCTGTCCAACTGGACACCCCGCTGCTGTTCTGGGCCGAAGAGCACCGCCCTGCAGCCTTCCTTTCGGTAAGCGTACTTCCCTCCGCTGTGTGCTCGGGCGCGGGTTTGCTGATGGTGTTTTCTCCTCCGTGCAGTTTGCGAACCTCGAGACCGGCGACGACAGCGCCGACGTCGAAAATGCTCTCGCGTAGTCACGTTTACGTTCCAGGACCCTGTGTGCTGTATCACCGATGTATTGTACTGTTTGCGCCATACGATGTGAATTGTAATTCTCTGCTTTCTATTCTTGCCACTCTATGGCCACGATTACTACCATTCGTTCATAAGGGATCCGATCAAGTATGAATCCTCGCAGCGTTCGAAAGAGATATAGGTAGGTTTCAAAACCTTGCGCCGAGGTAACGGCAGTAGAAACGTCCGCACACTCACGATTCTACTGATACGAATGCTCCAATGCAACACTCGCGCCGTTGCGACGGAACGAGTAAAAGAGACATAGAAACTTTGGAGTACGAGCAAGCAAGGTAGCACAAGTTCACGGCGTAGCTTGGTAACTTACGAAGCGTACGCCAATGAAGCAGATGCAACAGCATTCATGCCCATTGGTTGGCATGGAACCACACTGTGGCAAGGCTCTTTAGAACACCGATAGCCTTTTTGTCTTCTACGTTGGATCGGAGGAACGGATGCTAGACGTGTCAGTGGACGTGTCCTGTAAAAATGGAGGATTGGAGAGATCCTCGTGGATTGCTCTGGGTCGGAATCCGAGTGATGCCGTAGTGAAATTGTGCAGATGCGCGGGTTAATAACCGGAGGCCTTCTACCGCGTCCTGTTTAGCCGACGCACGAACGGCGGCCTGGACGGCTGATTTGACAAAGGTGTGCTGAGGCGTGTTGGAAGATGGTTCGATGTGTAAGTGAATTTACAAGAAGAGGGTTACGGTGCAAGGCACGACGGGGACGACGATGAGTGGCGGGGAGGGCCCAAAATTGAATAGACGCGGAAGAATCTGGGATGGGATCTCGCGTTGCTTGGGATCAGCCCTGGCTTTAGGCGCCCATTCTCGGCAGAACCCTTCTTGAGGCAACGACCGCTCTCCCCTCCCAACTTCCTCCTCCTCGTCTTCCTCTTCGCCCTCAACTCCTCATCATCGCCGCCCACAACGAGCAAGCCCCCTCAAACGACGCAGGGGACACGGCGCCCGTGTCCGAGCCACCATGCTCCAGCTGCAGCTTGCGCAGGTCAGTCTCCTGGGCCTTCTATCAGAGCACTCAGCGCTTCGTGATGTACTCCGTGCTGACACAAGATTCGTCCCCTCCTCCCATTTCCTCCTTCGCCTTGTCCTTTCCACATGCACCGCCCACTCCATCTTCGCCCACAACACATCACTTGAACGCGCATACAGTCTGCCTCGTCCTCCTACGTCCCGCCCATGTCTTCTCCCTCCCGAGCAGCAAGCCCCGTGAATGCCTCAGCCCACTCTGGACGGTCGCATCGTACCTCTTCCGTACTACAGGACTCGGACTCGGTTCGTCGGCACAGCAGGCTTCCAGAGCTTCTGACACGCAAACGCACATCTTCTATGCCCCATAGGAAGGATAAGGATAGTACCCCAGGTACGTCTACCTTACTACTAGATGCTATATTCGGTTCTGGTGGCTTCTCCACGGTCATTGCGACTCCTTCGTGCTATCCAACGTCCCATACTACGTTGCCTGGGAGCTTCAGAGGGCAGGCTACGTGTACTTCTGCTGTGGTCTGCGATGTGCTCATACGAAGGCTGTTGCTGTTCTCTCCGGTGCGTGCATCGCCCGCTCGGGTTCTTGGGCGCCGCGCCCTCCCATCCACGCTGTCAGCACCGGATTTTCTGCGCACCTCACGTCACGAACCCAGAGAGATATCTTCTACGCCTGTCTTCGTCGTTGACCGCCTTTTCCCGGAGAGGCCAACACTTCCACCTCCGCTCTATATCGGAACCTATAAGGTACTGATTGATGCCAATTGCAGACCCATTTACAGCACACCCATCTGGCTCAGCTTCGTTTGTCACCTACGATGCCATGTCCCCCGGTCCCCCCTCGGAGCACTCTATGTCCACTGCGTCCCCCTCTTCGCCACATTCAAATCCTCTGACTGGTCTACCGAAACGGGCGCGTGGGAGCCTGATTCTTCCGTCCGGCATTACCCTGCCGTTTTCGCGCTCGCGCAACAAGTATAAGAAAAGCCGCCTTCCCCCGCCCCCCAACGCCGTTTCTCTTCTCCGAAGTGATCGAAATATCCGCCCCGCCACCTCCACCTACAGAGGAAGACGAAGATCGTGAGCGCTTGCGCGACGCCGCTGCTCAGTCCATAGGATTGGACCCTGTCCTATTAGAGGAGCGGGAGAGTACCTCTTCGCGCTCACATACTCGTTCCTTCTCTCTATCTCAGGCGCGTTCGGAGCGATCGAGATCACGGTCACGGTCAAGGTCGCGTTCCCGCTCGGTATCACCAGTACGCTCGCGCGCTCGTGCTGGCTCTCGTGCGGGCGCAGAGACGCCCGCGATGCGTACTTTACCGCCGTTCCCGGCAACGCAATCTGCACTCAAGCCCTGGGTACAACGGACTTCTAAAGTTGCGAAGCACTATCCTCCGTCTTCGCTACTCCTCTTCGCGCTTGCAAAGCAATGGAAGTCGCGCGTGCTTGTTCTGACGTCCTCTCCGTCAATAGCTTCCGTTCCCCGGACACATACCACGTCCTTCTCATCACATTCGCCCTTCTCAGCGCATTCCTCGCCGTCGACGCCACAGAGCGTCGCCCATCTGCACGTGTTCAAATCGAACAATGCGGATGACCGTGAGCTCGAGCGCGTGGAGATTGGTGCGGATAGCGTTGTATTTGTGTCTGAGGATGAGATCGGCGGCCGTCGTGGCGTGGTAATAGTTGGCGGCGTCGGTGGCTCAGAAATGACGCTGTCTATGGCGGACCAAGCAGAGGCTCATGACTGGATCACCGCTATCAAGCAAGCGGTGCTTAGTGAAAGGTAAGGGCTTGCACTGATCTACGATGAGTACAGCCACTCATCCACTTTACACGTTCGCGACAGATCTGTCCGTGCAGGCCTGGGGGCAGTGACACTGAGCAACGGAGTTGAGCCTAGGGGCGATATCGACGTGATGTTGTCAATGCGAGCGCAAGGGCTGTTCACAACACCTACTCCGGCCGTGATCACCTCTACGAATGGTTCGGTGCCTTCATCGCAAAATGGCGCTGTCTCGCCCACCGCGACATCCCCTGCACCATCGCTCCGTTCGTCCTCCCCTCAACAGGCTCGCCCGCCCTCCGTAGCAGTCTCAGCTCTTCGAGGACTATTTGGTGCAAACCGCCCACGATCACCATCTGGAGCGACACTTGACACCTCATTCGGCTCAATAGCCGAACGCGGTAGTGGCGCTGAAACGCCTCCGCCAGAGGAAGCGTCTTTCGGCCGTGCAGGAACAAGTCTCCTCGGTATGCTGCGCTCGAACAGTATATCGAGTGAGCGGCCGCTCTCGCCGACTACCCCGATGTCCTCCAGCCCGAGCACCCCGCGCGTTGGTCATCCTACTCCCGCCGATCTCCCAATACAGATGGGCCTCATTTCGCCGCCTCAGCCCGTCCCCACGCTCGACCAGAAGATTCTTCAGGACAGGGATCGCGAGAGCATTCTCCCGACATTCTCTCGAAATGGCTTATCTGGGTTGGGACTGTCGGGTCTCAATGGCCACGCGAATGGCAGCGCGTCTAGATTCAACGGCAACGGGCTACCCACTTTTGGAGGCTCCGCGTCGTTGCAGCCTCCACCGCGCCGAAGAGCTTGGACAGCGAGCGGCCCACCACCTTCAACGACACGGACGAGTAGCGATCGCAATGGCTTCGCGTATACTCACGGGAACGCCAGTGCCGCAGAAACATTGGGAGTCAGACACAATGGCAGCGAGCTCGACCTAATGTTACGACGAGCCTAGATCGGTCACGGCAAGTGACGTCCTAGGGATCGGACCAAGAGGTCTCCAAGAGTTCGAGTCGAGTAGAGGTTCTGAGGAATAGGCAATGGATAACCAGGTCGAGCTGAGGATCCCGAGTGGATCCTCTGGTCTTATATACAGGAGGAGAGACATAGACACGTCAGCGCCACGTAGACGCCACGTACCGTGAGAGTCCAGTAT
>JAPEVG010000145.1:0-42014 GCA_029747595.1 Trametes cubensis
GTACATTCGGATCGGATGGCTCAGGACGGTACGGTAGGCACGGGTGCAGGAGCCCGCGAAGGCAACTAGAAGTCACGAAAAATCAGTTGAAACGTTCTGTTGGATCCCACGGGAAGGGGGGAGCGCACCCTGGGCGATGAAGGGGACAGCAACGAAAGCTGCGACGACTGAGCGAGCGAACATGGCTTCAAAGGGCGAGAAGAGGGAAGTAACGAGTGTGGATGCTCGGAGGGCACTGGTAAGGAAGGACGAAGCGTGTGGAGGGGGAGACCGCTGCAGTCGTCGGGGGCGTCGTTGGAGATGGAGGGAGAAGGAGAGGGAGGTGAGGGAAGGAAGTTGTCAACGCCGCCCGCCCTTTGAGATGGGCGCCTAGGCACGATCACTTGGCACAGTCTATGCGAGAATGCGATCTTCCACTCAGATCGCTCGGCTGTCTCCCTCCGCCCGCCTCCCTGGCAACACCCCCTCCACCGCAGCACTCCCAAGTCCTCCTCCGTCCCTGCCTCGAGGAGGCTCGGCTTTCCTCAGCACGCCCTGGCATTTCATACGTGGGCCTGTGTCATTGGCATCCCCATTCGCATGCGCCAGCCAGTCCAATCATCAATCATCTCTTCTCGAAGTCACGGCGGCTATCCTCGCCGCATCACAACGAAGGTGTCCTTGTCTTGGAACATCGTTCACGCCACCTGCTGGGCACGACGCGTCCGGGCTCTCCTTCCCCTTGGCTGCGCTCGATGGCGGCGCATGCAGACCGACTGTAACTGTCGTCGACGTTGACGAGAGATCCACGCTGGAAATTCCAGGGGAATCATGTTGGAGGTGTGCACAGTGCACTGCTGTTGCTCAGGAATGATGAAATCCGCCGTTGTAAGTTTCGGGGCTCCGGACATCATCGGTGTTCATGTTATGAGCTTCGGTCAGCATCCTATTCGACTCGATGAACCGTGGTACATGCGATGCATGTAATACGCATAGTGATAATACCTGGGCTGTCCCTCGGAGTACTTGTTTATCTTGAAGAGTTGCCTTTTCGAGTGACCAATAGCATGGCTCAATGAGCGTCTGAGGGTCTTCGTGGCGCACCCAGAAACCACGTTTCGTTCTCCACAACGCCGCAGGGTGCACGCGTTGCGGTCCGCGGAACACCACAATGTTCACTCCGTCAAAAGCGGTGGCGTTGGCATCAAGAACGCTGAGTAGGCAAAGATGCTTCACGTCGAGTGCCGTCTCAAAACATGAGAATCCTCTGGTGAGCAGCACGACAGAACAAGACATACAGGGTATGCTGAGCGGCGTAGGGCCTTCCCAGACGTCCGGGACCACCTCCGCAGATGCCGCGCAAAGGCGGTCCCNATTCAGAAGCGGTCCCTACCACACGTCAAGCAAGTGCTCGCCGTGGCAAGCGGTAAGGGCGGCGTCGGAAAGAGCACCGTCGCAGGTGCGTGCAGCCACTGCAGAGCGATCGACCGCCTGAATGTTGTGGAGATCTTACGTCCGGGATCCTTGACAGTGAACCTGGCATTGTCGCTGGCGATGCATGCCGAGCATGCACCACGACAGCGGCCCCGCGTTGGTGTCTTGGACCTCGACATCTTCGGGCCCTCCATACCGAAGCTCATGGCGCTCGAGGATGCGGAGGAACCTCGTCTCACAGAAGGCAAGCGTAATCCCGTCGTCTTTCCAGGTCACACAAATCACTTACGCCCCTTCTCTTCTCGTACGCGTACGTGCAGCCGGAGCGATGGTCCCCCTCGTGAACCACGGCCTCCCGTGCATGTCCATGGGCTTCCTCCTGCCCAAGTCCCAGGGCACGGACTCCTCGACGGACACTCCCGTTGTCTGGCGCGGGCTGATGGTGCAGAAGGCCGCGCAGCAGCTCCTGTTTGACGTCGACTGGCGCGACCCCGAAAGCGACGCAGAGCTCGACCTGCTCGTCATCGACATGCCGCCCGGGACGGGCGACGTCGCCCTGACGCTGGCGCAGCTGGTTAAAGTTGAGGGTGAGGACGCATCATAACATGTAGAGAATGTGACCAGATTGTTGACCTCCTTCGTTTTGCTCTTTTTTTTTTTNGCAGGCGNCGGTCATCGTGTCGACACCACAAGACGTTGCCCTAACCGACGTACGCAAGGGAGTGTCCATGTTCCAGAAGGTGTCGGTACCGGTTAGTGCCCAATCCCATTTTCCCCCACCCCCACCCCCAAAAAAGAAAAGAAAAGAAAAAAAGGGAAAAGAAAGGTATTGACACGCATATACGTACACAGATCGCGGGCCTTGTCCTGAACGAGTCCCACTTCATCTGCCCTTCGTGTACGACCCCACACCAGCTCTTTGGGTCGCCCGCCGCGTTCCGGGCGACCGCGGCACGGTACAGCGTCAACGTGCTGGGCGAGCTGCCGCTCGTGCCCGGGGTCAGCCAGGGAGGAGACCGAGGAGTGCCTTATGCGCTGTACAGTGCAGCTGAGGCGAGCGACCCGGGAGGGAAGGAGTGGAAAGAGACAATGGCGAGCGTCGCTGGCCAAGTCTGGCAGTTCTTATCCAGAAAGTAGCCCTGCTACCCATCACTGAGGCTCACGCTGGCACTCACATGATCTGAGCCGTTCGGATTTCTCGCTAGTTACTATAACATACACATAATGTAGATGTACAACAATGCTTCCGCGAACCTGCCTAGATGTCGCTCGATGGTCCTCCCGTAAACGAAATCTCCGCGTCGTCCTCGACGACAAAGCTCCCAAACACATACTCGTCCGGCTCGTCATCCTGGCCTGCCGGCGAACTGGTCACGGCCCTCCGGTACCGCGACGGACCTGGCCTGTCTGGCCCAAACAAAGCCTGCCCCCTCCTCACCGGGCGGTTCGCAAAGGCCGGCGCCCCAGGGGCCTGCGTGAGCAAACTTCTACGATACACCGCCTCCTGGTCGTACGACGGCGACATCTGCGTCTCCGCAGGCTCGTCGAGGAACATCCGGTCGTCGCTGTCCGGCGCGTCGATGCGGTCCGGCTCCGACGAGCCCACGCTGAGCTCGTCRCCCGAGTGTGTGGCTTCGACGTCGATCCAGGGGTTGTGCCGCGCAGCCTCCGCCGCGTCTCGGAATCTGCGCTTCTTCTTTCTGGGCGGCGCGTCGGGTGGAGGAGAGGGGGAGCGCGGCCGGTCGCGTTGCAACCGGCGCTGGGAGGGTGGGGGCATGGCGAGGGGTGACGACTCGACGTCGAGGGCTTCTGCCGCAACGCGCTTCCGTGCCAGCTTTCCTGGTGCTCGCACGGCGAACGTCAACGAAGGGGGTTGATCGTCCGAGAGAGACGGGGNAGGCGTTGGTAGCGATGTGTGGTGGCAAAGCAGGAGGACCCATATCGGTCTTGTGGGAGAATCGTGCCTTCCCTCGGGATTCACGGGTATTTTCACTGGAAGGGCGGGTTGGCGGTAAAGGCTCGTCGACGAACTCTGGTTCGTCCGACAGGGAGAATGTGGGGAGCGGTGAAGGATTTCGAGGCGGAGAAGAGGAGTCCAAGAAAAGAGGTTCGTCGTCAAATAAAGCAAGGCTCTCGGCCTCCTTCCGTGACTGTCTCGGCGAGGAGTTGACCAACGCGAGATCTGGCTCTTCATCATCCTCAATGAGCCACGCCATGCTGTCGTCGCCTGTAGCCCCTCCAAAGGCTTCCTTTTCGTCGGGCTTATCAGCTGTGACGCTGCGAGACGAAGGCGAAGTGGACCTCCGGGGTGACTTAGAAAACCTCCCGCTGGACTGAGATAGGTTCTGATTCCGGCTGAGAGTACTTGTACTCCTGGAAGTAGGTTGTAGAGGTTGCTCGGGAGATGTACTTGGTGAGGGACTTTGAGCAGGACTTCGTATTACTGGTCGCTTCGTCCGAAGTGGGCGTTCTGGAGACGAGAAGAGCATGGCAGCACCTAAACGGGCCTTACGAAGCGGGACTTCGGGTGTAGTGATATCGATAATCGACCGGTCGAGGGGTATGTCTGGAGAGCTGGATCGCGAAGCCTTCTTGCCTTTCCTCTTCGCGGCCGAGGAAGGCTTTGCAGTCTTCCTTTGAGGAGATGCAGACTCATCAATGGTAGCAAGGCGTTTATGTGGGAGCCCTTGCTCAATTTCGACGTCGTCAGAGTCGCTAGAGGCCAGGTCAAGTTGGGTCAAGGTCGCCTGAGCAGCGGCTTTGGCTCCTTTCTTAGGTCCCGCAGTGGCTTTCTTCTTCCTGGGCTCCGCAGTCGTTTTGCTCCGAGTCAACGACTTTTTGCCCTTTGATGGGCTCGGAACCGCCGAGGTCGACGCAGCTCTCCGAGGCGCGAAAACGCCGGCCTCGATGTCTTCGTCGTCCGAATCATCCTCGCCGGCATGCACGAGGTCCGTAGCCTTCACCTTATTACCCCTCTTGGCACCGCCGTTCTTGACAAGTAGCTCCCTGACGCTCACGAACCCCTTCGCAGCGTTCGCAGGGATGTTGTGCGAAGGATCCATGTCGCGTTTGCGTTTCGGGGCGGCGTCTCCAGCGGCCAACGAACCCTTGCGAGAAGGACGCTCCTCGCGGACGTATTCTTCAATCTCCATCTCCATTTCGACGGGTTGTGGGTCGATGTCATCGGGGATGAGCCGGTCCACGTCGCCGTAGACCTCGAGGTCGGACGCACGGACGATGAAGTGCTGGACTTCTTGGTAGTTTGACTGCGCTTTCTGCCAATTGTGCTCTTCCCGTCCTTGAGCGAGGAGGATATGAACCTGGCCCGACTGCTTGCGGCCCGTCCGACCGATGCGTTGAAGCTACGTAGCTGGTCATCAACAAACCAGCCGAAGTCACGAGAAAGTGGGCATACCATGCGGATTGGCGTTTTCTGTGCATCGTAACAGACGATGAGGTCAACCTCGCCAATGTCCAAGCCCTCTTCACCTATCGACGTAGAGACAAGTACGTTGTGGACTCCGGCCTTGAATTGTTGGATGACCTACATAGTACACGGATCAATGTAGTCCCGCGTGTTAGAAAGCTCTATGGCTCACCTCCAATTGCTCCTTCTGGGCGTAACCCCTCTTGCCTTGCTTGTCGGTGCCTTGCCCGATAAAGGCCTTCGCGCGGATGATGGGCGACTCCTTGTTGAGTAGCTCCACGATTTCCTCCACACACTCGCGAAAGGACACGAAGACCATGGCGCGCGACTGTCCTCCTGGCGCACTAGCCCCGCCGTCGCCATCCGGTAACTGCTTCGCAAAATGGTCGACTAGAAGGGTCTTAAGAGTATCCATCTTCGGATGCATCGAGAAACCGCGTGCGGCCTGCTTCTCGAACTCCTTCATCAGCTGTGTGAAACCCTCCATCTTGCGAAGTGCTTTCTTGCCGCCGTTGTCGTCGATGCCGTCTGCGATGCCCTTGNNAGATAGGTATAACACATGGAGATGCTGTTCTCCATCTAGAGAGGGCCTCAGCAAAGAGCGAACGGCCAGGGAGATCGCACGCACCAAGTATCCCATGGCTCTTGCCAGAGGACCTAGCTGAGCTGCAGCCCCGATCGCATACTGTGGTGCTCGAGCCTTGACCATCTCACCAACAGTGGATTGACAACGGAATGGGTGGAGCATCGTTGGATTGACATTGCCGTTCTTCAGATACCCGGCGCTTTGCACCTTCTTGAGTATCGGCTGAACGGAGTCTGTAAATCACCAGGTACGGTCATCGTGCTCGAGTCACGAACCGTTATCAGAGCGGCCAGTGCATCCCTGAGTATAACAATGTCCTCCGTCATGTGGACGTGGTGCTCCTTCTCGTGCTTGGTGTGAAGATATTTCTTGAGGTCCGCATCGGATTCGTCACGGATCTCTATATGACTTATGTGCAACGCGTCCACAATCTCCTGGACAGCCTCTGGTTTGCCTCCTGGTGTGGCCGTGAGCGCCATGATGCGGAAGTGTGGGTTATGCTGCATCATGAAACGTACGACCTGCGCGTACGCATAGTCACCAGTCCCTCTGTGAGCCTCGTCTGTCCGAAGCAGTTGACGTCAATAAACCCCGATATCCCAATTGGTTTAGCGACGAACCTATAACGATCAGGATGATATCCAAGGCATCGACATGACCATGGATCAAGTCGTTCAGCAATGTCTGGGGCGTCGCATAGAAAACCCGTTTTGTTCGCCACTGAAGAGCACGGTCAAAACACACAAGATACAGTATATAACACAACTTACGGCATTGATGCGTCGGTCCTTCGATACATTACCCGTAAGCTCTGCTGCAGCGCTGCCAGGGATACCACAGGTCTTGTGACAAGCGTCTATCTGTTGAGCAACAAGTGGTTTCGTCGGCGCAACGAAGACCACCTTTCCCTCGGGGAACCAGTTGTAGTCTATTGTCGTCAGTGGAACATTTCCGCACTATAGCACTCATGCGACACGCACAATTCAACATCACTACGCCTGCAATGAAGGTCTTTCCTAAACCGGTGGGCAATGCCACAAGCGTATTCTCGAATAGGCACTTCTTGACGATGTTGTATTGATAGTCTCGCTTTGGCTTGTTAAGAGGATATATCCACGTCTTTGTCGCTAAACGATCTGCAGACAATTTCATGGAAGGGACCTGTGACAAGCTCAGTTACGAGTCAAATAGCCACCAAGATACACATACCGGCCTGGGGGCGTGCCGAGCGGTGACCGACGTAAGTGAAGTTCCGGACGATTACCCTCGAGCGACTCACCCAATCGGAACTTCAGGCGCAGGGAATTGTTCGAATTCAACTGTTTCCTCTTCCTCCTCCTCGTCGGATGCACGCCCCTTCCCCTTGTCAGGATTTGGTTTGGGTTTCCTCCAACCTGTCTTCGCATAGGCTGTTCGGTCCCACTTCTTCGTCTTCCTGGCTTGTCCCGGGAGCGGCATCTGCCTTGAGCGCGTTCGTTGAAACGGCTGCCGAGTTGATTGTGCTGGGCCCTTCGGTGGTTCCCGCTCAGTCGCGACCTCTCCGAAGAGGTTCAGCTGAGCACCCTTGGACGATCTCCGGGCGAGCCCATTAGGTTTAGAAGGGCCTGCTACCGGCTGAGCAGATGCTTGACCATTGCCACGTCCGTTCCTGCTGTACTCTTGCCGACATAGCTCATCTATTTTGGCTAGTGCCGCGTCATCCACGACAACGTCGTCGAAAAGGTCGCCGTAGTCGCTTGAGTCGTCAAGTTCTATAACATCGGCAGGAGGGGCTCGAGACGACGAAGGCTTGGGAGCCGAGTAGGGGCTTTGTAACGCTGATTTGCTTCCTGAGAGTGAAGAGGAGGTGATACCGGTGGAGGAGCTAGGTCCGGACGTTGAATAAGAACCGGGGACGATCGCACTTGCCGCAGCAGCAGCTGGAGGGACGTGGGCAGCCTCAATCGCATCCACAGCGTTTAGAAAGGCAGAGTCAAGTTCATCGTCAAAGTAATCATCGTCGCTCATGTCGCCGTAGAAGATTGCAACTTGAGGCTGAGACTGAGAGTCAGCAGGGAGGTTGAGGCTAGGCTGTAAGTGGTGAAGCGCCGCGTGAACGCGACGCGTGAATCCGTCGCGTTCGAGTCACGTGCATGCTGGCTTTCCCAACGACATGGGCGCTCTCTCGGTGGCACTCAGCAGCCTCGTCGTCCGAGGCAGCCATCCTGCACCCTACCACAACCTACAGCTTCTTCTGACCCATCCTGCTCTGCTCTGCTTGGCTCTCTGCTTGGATCAAATATTTCAAACATGTCCGCTGAGACTGTCGCGCGTTGGAACGCCATACCCCTCAACCGCCCAGATCCTGACGAATCCTCCCAGCCATCACTGAAGGTACTCGTTGCGCATTCTCCGCACCCAGAATACACTCTGCATGCTTCTTTCCCTTCCCTCACACACCCAGCGTACACGGCCAGAAGATGGGGATGACGACGAAAGCGAAGACAACGTCTCCCTGGTCTCTCGCACCCCTTCCCCGCCACCTCCAGACGCCATGGAGATAGACAAGTACGATGAGTACTACAGGCACAGGCCCGAGCGCGAGGTCATCACGGTGGAGACGAAAATCAAGAGCTCAAATTTTGGATTCTCCATGCTTGCGAAGATGGGATGGGTCGAAGGGACGCCGCTCGGCCTTTCAGGAGAAGGTACAATGTCTCCACCGAGAGGCTGCGGAATCGTTCTCACCGCTTCGTTTTCAGGCCGTGTTGACCCCATCCCGTTCAACATCAAGAACGACCTGACCGGTTTGGGTAAAGCCACCCAGGATGTCCGCATGAGTAAGTTGGCCCTAGCATACGCTCAGAGGTGATCACTAACAAGAACAGTTGAAACCACGGTCTCCCAGCGCCGCGAGTTGGACTCGGAGCGGCAGATTCGGGAGACCGAAGAACAGCGCAAGCAACGCGAGGTACGACTCGTCTATCCTCATACACTTCTCTTTTGATCCTCACCCCGTACCCNAGGAAGCTGTTGCGCGTCGTGCCGCGGTCAAGTCGGAGATATCTAGCGTGCTCCGGCCGTTCTACTGCGAGGTGTGCGAGAAACAGTTCCAGAACGTCGCGCAATACGACGAACACACGAACTCGTATGCCCACCACCACAAGGTCCGCTTCCGCGACATGCAGGCCGCGCAGCGTGCGTCTCGCAACACGAAGGAGGAGGTCGACAAGCGGAAGGAGAAAGAGCGGAAACGTGAGGAGAAGGAGCTGCGCAAAATCGCCAAGGCCGCAGGCGTGAAGATGACAAAACCCCCGGGTCGCGCTCGCGCCAGTCGCCACCGAGCCGACTGCAGCCTCAGGCAGTTCGTCCGGAGAAGCCAAGCCCCTCGGATTCAAGAAAAGCGGATGGGCGACGGTATCGAAGCCTGCAGGCAATGAACCAGCACCGCCCGCCGGACCTCCGAAAACGTCTAGCTGGGTGTCAGTTGGCGACGCGCAGTCATCCTCCAGCAGCTCTAGTGGCCGGGGNAGGATGGGCTCCCGTCACCCCAGCTCCTCCCNTCAGGTTCTGCCCCGCCTCCGGGTACGGCACCTCCTCCACCTCCGCCGTCCGTACCGGAGCCTCCCTCGCGGAAYAATTAYGCCACTGCGCCGGCTTTCAGAACCGGAGGYTGGACATCTCTGGATACAACAAGTTCCGTACCACCGCCCCCCGTGGCGACGCACGACGCWCCTCAGACGAGAGTTCCGGAGCCCCCTTCCACCAACTTGCGGGGAGGTTGGTCYAGGGCAGGTGCTCCTACTGCTCCTGGAGGATGGCAAGCTGGCTCCGCGCCCCCCACCGCCGCACCGCCGCAGCCTGCCCCAGCTCCTGTCCGTACACAACCCTTACCTCCACCCGCCGTTCCGGCTTCGCATAACACCCCGCGTCAGTCTACGTCGTCGAAAGAATCGTCACGTTCCGGTTGGCAGAAGTTCCGGGCAGGTGCGCCTGGTCGTCGTCGGTGATCCCTCGGAGGTTTCCAATGAGTCCGCCACAATATACATGAATGAAATATGAACGTATAGTACTAACTAGCTACATGACGAGTTCTGTAATTTTAATATGTACGCTGATGGTGACAAATGTAATACTTGACGACAGCTGCAGAGGAGAGATACACGAGTAGAACCAAAGAAAGAAGTCACCGAGCAGAGGTGGACGCGCGTGCAGCAAGGATGAAAAATTACGTCGAATATATCAGTCCGTGCAGCGGAAGGAAACAACTGAGTTCACTCCGAATCGCTTGCCGAGCTCTCGTCTGAACTCGACTCAGCAGAGGAATGTTCGCTCTCTTCTACAGGCGCCGCGCCGTTCGTCGCACCCCCTGACGCCCGGCCGCCCTGCTCGAATGACTTCAGCTTCTCCTCCAACGCGCGAATCTTCTTCGTCTCAACGTCCTCGTCCATGCTCTTCCTCTTCAGCCCACCCGTACCTGTACCCTTGCCGGTACGAGGTCGCTTGACTGGTGGCTTCAGTGGCCGGATGACGAAGTTGTAGAGCTTCGTGAGAACGGCTGCTGGTAGCTGATCGATTTCGAGTTCGATCTCCTCCGTGCTCTGGACACGACGTGAGTGAGAGAGGCAACAACGAGAGGCGTACGAGCACTTACATCGCGTATTTCCGGCACGCCCTCGTGAATGATCTGAATAACTCGCTCAAGCTTCGCACCGTCGAGCTTGCTGATAGTGTCGCTGAGATCCTTCTTCTGCTCAAAGGTGAGGACATCATCATCCGTGACCGGTTTCTTCGCCTTCTTGCCCTTGGGAGCTGGGGGAGCTTTCGTCTGCTTCGGCGCGGGTTTCGATGTTGACGCGACGGGCGCGGCGGGCTTCTCGCGCTTCTCCTTCTTCTTCTCCTTCTTCTCCTTGACCGGACGCTTCAACGAGGCGAGGTGGTTCTTCATGTTCTCGATTTGCGTCTCCATGTCCGCGATCATACCTTGGAGTTGGTGTGCTGTACTCAGCACGTTAAGTAAGCAAATTGGAGTGACGAAGTACTTACGAGCACGCTCCTCCTCCGAATCTTCCTCCTCCTCGTCATCCTCCTCGTCACTGGGATCGAACTGTCGTGGCGAAGGGAGGTTCTTCCACTTCTCGTCGAAGAGTTGTTGAAGCGCCTTCCCGGCCTCGTGAACAGGATTGCCGGGAGGATTGAAGGTCATACAATTCTTGATCATTAACCTGAAATCCTCCCGGAACTTCTCCGCGTTGGGATACTCGCCAGCGTCGAGCTTCTTCTTGATTGTCGACAAGTCCATGGGTTTCTTGATCACCTTCGGGTACTCAGGGATCCCCATTCGGATCGGGTCTTAATGTGTGTGAGACGAGCGTAATCAACAGGTCAAATCATCGTACGTACCGACAGGTTCATAGAAGGGATGCGCGATCGTATAATGTTGCTTCTGGTGAAGGTCCTTCCAGATCTTCTCACAGAACTTGAGCTGCTCCGCAATAGCAGCGTCCCGTGGCGCCTTCGCTTTGCGCGGCTTGCGTGCCGAGTCTGCGTACGGCAGGTCCTTCGGTGGAGGAGGGTGGATCTCGCGCTTCGGACGACTCGCGCCAGCGGCCTCGTCGTTTCGACGGATGACAGGAACAGAAGCGGACGGTCTCCGGACAGCCTTCTTAGGCTGCGCAGGAGGAGGAGGGGGTGGCGTCGCGACCTTCTTGGGCGCAGGTGGCTTGGGCTGCGCAACGTTAGACCTCGCCTCTCCGAGCAACTTCTTCGGCCTTACCTCTTCCGGCGGAGGCATCTGCTTCACCTGCTTGTCGAAGACCGCCTCTACCCGCTTCCCCATCAGGGTCACGGGGTGCTCAGGTCCGTTGAACGTCAAGCAGTTGGAGAATATGAGGCGGATGTCAGCGACGAACTCGTCCGCAGAGTTGTAGCGAGGGTTGGCCATATTGGCGTCGGGCTTTGCGGGGTTCGAAGCCGTGAGCTTGCGCTCGATGGTAGAGAAATCCATGGGATGCTTGATGATTGTAGGGTAGTGAGGAATGCCCAGCGCGATGGGATCGACGGGGGTGAGGAAAGGCCCCGCATCCTTCATCCGCTTGAGAGTGCGTACGGTAGACAGACAGAAGCGCCACTGGGCCACGCTGAGCGTAGGGGGAGATGACGGAGGGAGAGGAGCGGTAGTCGCGGGTGGAGACACGGATGCTGGAGGTGGAGTGGCAGTCTTCAGAACGCGATGCGAAGAAGGCAGATTAGCACGCCCCATAGCGGCGCACAGGGGAAGAGAGGTGCTTACATTTGCGAGCGACGCTCTCTCCGCATCCGAGTGCTTCCTGGCTCTCTTAGCGGGCGGGGGTTTATCATCATCATTGTCATCGTTATTAGCATTGACAGAATTAGCGTATGAAGTTTGTCCGTTAGCGAGACCGTTCGCCTGGCCACTAGCATCCGACATCTCCACGTCCGCGCCGTTCGCTGGCGCGTTTTCTTCGGCCATCTTCACGTCCTCCAGTAGTTCACCTTGTGGCGGGGGCGGTGTACCTTGTGGAGGCGCGACTGGGATGGTGTCTTGGGTCGTATGAGGCAAACGGAACGCGTCTCACGCGTAAGGAACTCACCAGGGTTAGCGGGGCTGCTGACCTGTGGCACTACTGACGCGTCCTCCACCTGGTCGTCGCCCTTCGGGGGAACGGGTTCGTGTCGCGCGTCACTCTCCTGTTCAGTAAAGTCGGCGTCTATCTTGATGTCGGACACGAGAGAGTTGTTGACTGGAGTCGCGACGGAATCTACGGCGGGGGAGTCTGGGGCAGAGACAGGGTCGGGGAGAGAGCCATTGAGCGTGGTTGCGGACAGCGCGTCGGTCATCGTTTCGGGCCAAGGCGGCGCGTGACAGTCACGCAGGGGTGACAGGAGGGCGAAGAGAGCAGGTGAGATTTGGGGGGACAGGAGATCCGAAGTTGGGCTAGAGTCTTTATACGCGCAACGAAATAAGGTTCGATCTCCCGCGTCCGCCATTTCCTCCCTATCCCATTTGCGCCTCCGCCCATCCCTCCCTCGTCTTCGTTTCTGTTTCTTTCGATGCCCTACGTATCTACATAGTCTATCTACTTCTTTTCCTCGCTCTCGTCGTCGCCCTCGACGGGCGCAAAGACAGGCTTTGGTTGGTTTGCGCGCCAAGCTGAGTTCGAAAATAAGGTTCACACGTCAGCAACCACAGCCGGACGCAAACAACACCACACAGAGTCTGGCTCCATCAATGTTGAAAATTTGTGCGACTCACCTGCGGTCCAAACCGGATTCTCATCGGCAGTCGCAGCAAGCTTGAGCAGTGCTTCACGCGGCTAGGGTTCATACAAATGGTCAGCACATCGGAACACAGAGAGCAGCATAAGACAAGCGAAGGTTGTGGACGGAGTGGAAGATGGGAAGCCGTGAGACAAGGAAAGAGACTGGGCCAGAATAGGACCCCGGACCTGTTCCGGATAGCAACGCAACGCGCGTTCGGCGTGTCACAGCCGGTAAGCGACGGGTCCCTCTGATTGGATTCTTCTAGGGCCCCCCGACACATCCCATGCTTGCTCGCTGCGCTAACTGTGCTGCTCGACGAGCAGATAGGGCCCTGAGCGTAGTCCGCGCACTGTATCCAAATACACCAGAGTAGCACCACCCGCTGACAGTGTTATCGGATGGATAGATGGAGGATTGTTGATGTCAGATACGAGAGAAGGCGATGCCCGAGATGACGCGGTGAACGAAGCCTCAAAACTTTGCCAGGAAAAGAGGAAGGACTCACATCCTCGTCTCTAGTCGTGTCTCTGACCAGATTCTGAACAACGTGTTGCGTCGCACTCGCACCCACACGTCCACCTCGTCCAGGGCCAGTGACAGGAAGCTCTGGCCGATGACTCTTGCGAGGATCCATACGTTCTTTCTCCCGCTTCCGCTTGGTGCTGCGACCAACTTCGCTGTCTCGGAACATGGGGAGGGCGTGTGGTGTGATGATTGTGGGGGNCGGCCACAGCGTCCGACATGTCTTCGATCGTTGCTTTCCTCGGGGGACCCTTGTTCAACGGCAGTTTGGCGCCGTTCACCGACATGTCCGGCGAGTATAGTACGCATATTTGCCCATTCGACAGACCAGTAAGAATCTGCATCATTAATGAGCCGTCGCCTCACTAACTTGGGACTATGTACTGACCTGGTTAATCTTGGAGTGCCAATAGACCTTGACAGGCGTCGATTCGACCTCGAGATCTTTGACAGTCTCGAGTGTATCTTTCTTCATAAATAGCAAGTGGCCTCGACCACCCTTTGTGGTCGCCCCCGCACCGGTGACGACATACCTATTATCGGGGCTGAAAATGGCGTTCGTATGCGGGTACAGCGTCGCCAGGCCTGAGCGAACAACAAGGGGTTTCTTGAACGATCGCAGATCCCACACTGCACCTGACGTCAATTGTTGCACAGATCAGATGTATTGGATGACTCACGCTTCACTGTGTCATCGCCACCGCGAGTAAGGACCGTCTGACCATCGACAGAGAAAACCAACGACCCTGTCTCTGTGCCTTTCGCATGAGCACCCTCAATGGTCATATTCGGTCGCACGAAGTTSGATTTCGTCTGCCACATGTGCAGCGCCCCATCCATGCAAGCTGCATCGAAGCGATTAGGTTGGTCTCAGCGAGCCATGAAGCCAGACACGTACCTCCGCCAATCAAGCTGCCGTCAGGGGAGTACCCACAGGCATTCACCTTGGTCCGGGCTCCTCGCTCTTTCGACTTGACAACAATCACTGTCTTCTGYTTCCGCTTGTTCTCGACATTCCATATCCTTACCTCATGTCAGAGTCAASCGACRACAATAAGCCGCTTGYACTYACCGAATAGTCGAGTCCACAGAGCTGGTGATGAACGTTTGCGGGTCCTTGGGATGCCATGCGCAAGCCGTGAGTTCRGCGACGTGGCCACTRAGCACATGACCGTGGGTCAGTCAKACRTTTRTACACCAACWTATANMTACCTACGATGTATTCTTCATGTCGCGRATGTATGGGTCGCCCTTGATRTATGTGGCCCTGCCAGTCAGGTCAGACTGCCCGCTCAGGTAGYRACTYGGATGTACGTACAGCTCTTCGCCGTCGCGATCATATAATTTCGCCTGCGTCGTACCGGAGATGACCARAAACTGCTGTCCATCRTTTGAGAATTTGGCGTCRTGTATCTGMACGTKTGMMAGCCTATTAGAATAAGAACAATAGGGCTCAAGGAGGCACGCACGTAGTAAGAGCCAGCGGGTTCCCAAGTCTTGAACGGCTTACACCTCCAGTCCATTCCACCAAAGTCCCATAGCTTACAATCATAATCATGCGACCCTGATACAACTCGGGCTCCGGAYGGGTCCATCGCCAGGGCAGACACGACCTTGGTATGGTCCTTGAGGATGAGTTCATGGGAGATAGGAAACTGAAGGTCGTCAGCGTCGTCGTCAGAGGCTCCGAACTCAGGTTCCTCTTCCACACCCTGATCCTTTCCCTGCGCTGGCGGAAGAGGTGGGCCCACATCATCCGTGTCAGACTCTGCCTCGTCCGACTTTAGCTGCGGGGGCATGGAAGAATCTGCATGAGATGAAGCATTGTGTTCCTTCTGCTCAGCTGCAGAAGAGCTRGCAAGGGCCCCCTTTGAACAAGTTTGAGTGAAACGGCCTTCGAATGCGTGKGCCAAACTCACAGTATCTCCTCTCTTATTCTTCTCGAACCTGTTAGGGTCCAATTGGCGTTGCTTGGGCTTCTTGCCAAAACCAGCAATGCCCATCGCGGCCAAGACGTCCATGTCCGACATCTTGAGGTYGGGCGCGTTGGAGATCAGAYACAACGTAAAGAGGAGTTATAGTACAAGAGGTAGACAACTGCGGTTTGTTGCCGCAGAAGTGGCGGAGCGAGTGAGTGACCTCGCGCGGTTGCGTAGCGCTGCATGCACCCTCCAATGCGGGCGCTTACACGCTTACGTGTGCGCGACTTACCGAGACGCGCTCATTTATTCCTGTGAAGCTTGGCGCCTGCGTTACTTCCTCTAGCCACCACTAGGAGGGGCATCTCGCTGCTCTCCCCTCTCCCCTCTCCCTCCATACCGACATATATTGCAGCGAATCCACTTCGATACCCCCCCCAGTATGCTGAAGCGTCAGAGGTCAATACCGTCCTTCGTACCGGATCCTCCGTACGCCGCCACGCCCGAGTCGCCCATCGATGTGTTCGAGAGGGTGGCCAAACGCAGGAGACATTTTGCCCCTCCATCAGACCGGCCATCTCACAGTTCATGGGCCATGGACGATACGGATGGAGAAGAAGATGTAGATGGGGAAGAAYATCGTGCTAGCCGGCAAGGCAACTCAGACCCAGAGCAGGGGCAGCGGCTGAACCAGGCGGGCGAGTACCGAAACGTGAACTCTCTGTTGCACGACCTCCATGCAGAGCAGAGGCATCGTATGCTCTTCTCCTCATCACTCCCGCCTTCCCATCTTCCCATGCTGCATCACACGGAACCTCCATACGCCGTCGCCGCTTCTGCGGACAAGACCTTGCCCGCACTCTCGAGTAATCATCTGCCGCCCGCACAACACGAGATGCGCAAGGYTCCGTCCTCCTTCACAATTTCGATACCATCGAAAGACGCCACGATGGTTGACCATGTTGAGGTCCAGCGGGTCACGGAGCGTTATGAGGATACGAATMGGTACGCCTCCTATGTRTACCTCGCTGTGTTCCGAGCGCTCACCGGTATTCTCYAACAGATACCTCGGATCGGTGTTCCTGAACCGCAGGAGGCAGTTCGATACGACAAGCCAGCAAAACGAAGGATGATGCTCACATGATGCCCAGTCCTTGACTCTTGCATGCATCCCCTTATTCACGTCTTGACGTCCATCGCTTCGACTGCTCTGTAGCAAGCCATATTCCTATTGCTTTCCTTCATTACCCCCTGTATGTCTGGCATTGTCATTGYTATTAGTCTTCGCATAGTTGTACATCGCATCATTGATACCGRCCRTCGTTCCACGATCTTGATCCCACTATACTTATTTGCAGGCACCACGGCACTTCCTGAAGCTTGTAYACGTAGTCTCGCTCATARACCAACTCCCCGTGAAGCACAAACAAGCGTTTAGTTCCTTGCAACAGCAGCTTCGTTGGTGCCATAGTGCCCCCTTGYGAAGTGCGAGTGTYTTGGAGCGATTGAACATATATTTGCCTCAGCTCTGTCGCGACGATACTCCCGCCAAACCCAAGTCAACGTYTCTGCCKAGTGCGTCACTGAGCTCTTGGTTTAGCAGGTCGCTCAATGAACGGCCATCCCGMAGATAAACCCAGTCGTCTTGCTCCTCAACRTAGTCGTAACGCTTCGGTCCACTACCARGCRAGASTAGTCAGATTGAACTGYCGAGAACGTCTRAACATGGCTGCGCACCTGAATGGAGATGAGAGCCATATTTGTTTATTGGGAGGTTGCTTGTTGATGACATAGGTTCCCTTACTGCCCAAYTTCAATGTCAGGACCCCGCTCTACAACATTYCTCCAGTYAGCATACCCCRCCCGCKTCGACAGACGACCGACACTCACGCTGTACTCCACTTCGGAGTCTGGGTCGCCGACCTCGTCAAGGAGGTTCTCTAATGACTCCAGCATTGTGTCCATGGTGGCATCCGCGTACTGGTGATACAGATGTACTGGCAGGTCACTGCGCAAATGTTGAGTGATGTCAGTCGTCTCGGCGACGTTCATGACAGCGTCCTCCTGAAAGCGGACCTGTGCTTCACCTGCGGCGGAGGCGTTGCGAAGCAYCGCTTAGAGGGGTTCATAGTCGCCATAATCAGCCTTGGCCGACCCCGCTCGTGCAGAGAGTGCATCGCGCGGAGGAAACAGAGMTGTAAAGGTGCACGCTTTGCAGCCTGGGATGACCGCGCCGCAAGTCGCGATGACTGTTTGATRGCTAGCATGGTGTTGCAAGTAGGTAGCATGTRCTGAGGRTGCGAGYGCGAGAGAAGCTGTCGRGMACGATWGTGATGGTGACAATACAGGACGAGAKGCAGCCTATRTACACGAAGCAGTATGATGTCTTCAGTACTCGCGCTCGCGCAACGATTMTCCACAACACCTAGGTTAGGGTTCTAGTACCACGGACNNNCNNNNTAGCTGGNGWCSGANNGNNNNTGGCAAAGCCAGAAGGCTCATNGNNTATNATNTNCAATCCTTAGAGAGCCGCGGTCCAGAATCTCGAGCCCTACATAGGCAGTAGGCCATGGTTGAGCATCTGTACAACGGAGTGATGAAAGCCCTAGTAGACGACTGAACGATCCTGNTNTNCCAGAAGTAGATGCTATTGGTACAAGCTCAAGATGACGCCGCGCGCTCCGTACAGATGTGKCTACGAGGTGTAGGAGAACGAACTCAGGCGGAAGACTTCTTGCCCTCACGTTCAGTCCACTCCARCCATGAACCCTTGTAGTTGAGGATGCTGAGCCAACGTTAGACCGTAGTGTTATAGATGAAAACGTGAGGTGACATACTTGGTGAATCCGTTCCTCTGAGCAACGTCCGCTGCTGTGGACGACCGCTTGCCGCTGCGRCAGTAGAAGATAATCTCCTGGTTGGTGCGGGGCTTCTCAAAGCCGAATTTCTCCTTGAACTCGGCGGGCGGCAGATGAAGTGCATTTGGGAGGACAGAGAGAGGTAGGTTTACAGCGGATGGGATAGATCCTTGCAGCACCTCATCAGGCTCTCTRACGTCAATYAAGTATTTGTCCTGAACTCAAGTGTGAGATGCAGCGACGTGTAGGTTCACAAAAAAGACATACAGGGCTAGGCTGCAAAGTCTTCGGCTTGAGCTCCTCGTAGGTGATGACTGGGGCAGCCCAATCGCGCTGTATGTTGTTCCGAGACTCAAGCGCCTCCTTGCGCTCTTCCGAAGGCTTCGTAGATTCGTGTCTYAGCTGTTGTACGAGCCGGGGGGAAACAGTGGCTCGGGCGCAGGTCGCCGTACGGGCCACAGTCGCACTTCTAGTGAAGGCCAAACGGAGCATGCCTGAGAAAGTGATTTTGGTATCCTTGGGGAGGNTCTGATGGTGGTACTGAGAGAGAGCGACTGTCGTGAGTCGTGGCTCCGTCGTATAAACGAGCTCTCCAATTCGGAATTTCGCTAWACTCACGGCGTCGAACAGTGACGGCGATATTGCGTGAGCATTGTAAGCGCTCGAGAGACCCGATGTGCAGTTACGCACGTGATCAGACMAGCAGGTGCCAGAGGTCCCCACCTGCGATCCTCATCAGCGCTGAGGGAATGCGGCTTTTTGCGATTGGCTCGCGCACAATTGCCTCAAGGGCGTCGCTCTTCCCTCCCGTCCCATCTCCTTCCTCCCCCCGCTCACCACCTTTGTCGACGTTGCTCGCTCTCCCTCAATCTCTCCCTTTCTTTCCCTTCACTGGCGGGTCCTCGATAGAGATGGATCATTCTACCGACACATCTCCGCTGGTGTTCACGACGAGTGGGAGCGTAGTTCTCAACAAGCTCGTCTGAACCTCTTCTCACCACGCCTCATCGATGCTCGTGCCCCACTGTCCACCATCCCTTCTCCTGCCCCCTTCCTTCGCCTTCGCTCATATCTGTCAGCTTCTCTCCTTGCGATAGCCCTCACAATCGTAGGTCGTCATCATATGAAGGTGAGTCGCTCCCTCTCGTCTCTTCGATAGGGACCGTGCGAGCGTAGTTCTCCGAATCTGTCCCTATCCAAGTTGAAGGTCAGTCGTTTCCACGCTACAATATCATGGCCATTTGCGAGGCCTCTAGCGGCCCCTTGAGCCATGTAAAGGCACACCGTCAAGCGAGGAGTTCTACATGTACCATTGCGACATATCTATACCGCTGGTCTCATCGAGAAGCGAGGTATGGCTCCTTGCTATGTCAACATCGGCACTCACTGAACCAATTCACAGGTCAGACGTAGTGCCTCCGTCGCTGAGCGGCTGCGCAAATACCGCTTTGAGGGCGCTGCCCTCCTCCGCTACCCTTTCACACGTTCTGCGCAGTCCTTGTTTGATCTTGTTTGGTCTCTTTCGGCAACAGCCGCTGTATGGCCCGTGCCCCTCTACGACCTCGCGGCTGTCCTCTTCCCATAACTCGCCGCTATCGTCTCTATCGCATCCTCCTTACCGTTCAAGGACATGGACATGGCATCCTTATCCAACTCTTCCTCCATGATCATGGCCATGATGATCCCTTGGCTACACTTCACTAGCGGCGACAATCTCCTCTTCCAAACTTGGCACCCATCTTCTAATGGTGCCATTGCTGGTGCTTGCATTGGCCTGGTTGTGCTTGCCATCTTTGAGCGATGGGTGGACGCCATGCGCGGTGTTGCGGAGGATCATTGGCGTCGCAGGTGTGCGCGACCCTCACTTTCATTTGGGCCTATCCACTGAGGCGACGTTCAGTGCCAGAGCATCGATGATGCATGATAAACCAGAAGAGGCTTGTCTCTCGCCGGACCTCTCTGCGATACAGCACGACAAGGCTGTCTCCGTGGAAGAGAGGAAGGTCGCTGTGTCCTCCGCCGGCCTTACCCGTCAGGCCCGGACCACTCGCATCATCCCACCGTTCATCGCCTCCCACGACATCCCACGCGGGGCCTTGTACGCGTTTCAGGCCCTACTCATGTATGCTCTGATGCTGGCAGTCATGTGTGTCGCTACGGATGTTAGCCGCTGATGGGTGAGATGCTAAAAACTTTTTTCTTCTCACAGGACCTTCCAAGCCGCCTACATCATATCGATCGTTGTGGGATTGGGAATTGGGGAGGTACTCTTCGGCCGTGTCGGAGGTGCCAAGAACCATATGTTACACTGAGCGCTCGATCGTAGTTATGGGACTGTTCTGCTTTTGGGAGTATTGCTGGTCGTTGTACGGAATTATCGCACTCTGTCGAATTGGGCCTGAGATGAGACTCATCGATTGCGCATGTTATATGTATGTTGAATGAAAGTAGTGATTATGGGGGAAGGCGAATGGCTATGAGACCTTGTGATGGATTTCATGCGTTCAGACATTCTTGAGTTTGAGATCAACCCTACATACGGAATCCCCATTTGCGTGTTAAAATGGTCTCTCCAGCTGGTAGTCAAGAGGTAAAGATGAACAGCCTCGAGACAGGCACGCATGTCAGGATGTCCAAGCCGCCGAACCCAGACCAGGGTAAACCGTCTCGGGCGTTGGCGGGGAGTGGGTGCCAAAGCATACCAAATAGCGTCAAAGAACTTTTTCACCGGCCCCTTGGCGGTGGCTGCTACTCTGGTCTACCCACCGGGGCTGCATAAAACCCCTGCGACCCCAATTTGCTTCTTCCTCACCCCACCGCACTACCTCCTCACTCGACTTGGAGTTTACTATTCGCTGAAAATGCGTGTCGCCACCGCTGCCTTCATCTCCGGTCTCTTGACCGTGGCCTCTGCGCACTTTCAGCTCCAGTACCCTCCTCCTCGCGGCGTCTTCGTTGAGGACAAAGAGCCCACGTTCTGCGGTCGGTACCATTTGACACCGACGTTCTGATGTCGCTCTGACTTGGACTATCTGTAGATGGATATGCAACTGCTGTGAGCAACCGCACGGTGTTCCCCACCAATGGCGGCATTGTGTCTCTTCACTCTGAGCATGTTCATTGGACACGTACGTTGACTTGACTCACTGATTGGTATGTTACCATCTGGCTGAAACCTGATCTGATAGTGGGTGGTATCATTGCGACGGTCCAAAATCCGACCAGCTTCGATAACTTCAGCTCCGGCGGACAGTTCCAGTTCGTGATGCCGTTCTTCCAGACCTCCGGCGAAGGCGACTTCTGCTTCCCCGTCGACTTCGGCGCGCAGAACGTTACCGGTGTTAAGAACGGTGCCAATGTCACTCTTCAGCTCATCTACGATGGCGGCGACGGCCAGCTGTACCAGGTATTTGGGAACTTGACAATTGACAAGAGAACGTAATGCTGACAACGCGCTCTTCCTTCTAGTGTGCGGATTTGACTTTGTCGGACAGTGCCTCCGTTCCTCAGAGCGTCAGCTGCACGAACTCCACCAACGCCGCTACGACTCCTTTCAGCACTTCCGTCAACCCGGACCCGACGTCCACTGCGCCTTCGGGCACCTCGTCCTCCACATCTACGGCGACGAGCACGACGAACGCCGCACCCATGAACGTCGCCGTCGGCTTCTCGGGCCTTGCTGGCATCGTTGGCGCGATCGTCGCTCTTCTTTGAGGGGCCGCACCATCATGGGATCTTCTGAGCGAGCCGTTCTAGTGGATTGGGAGTCGTTCAGGTTCGGGAGCATACGATACCAGGGACACGTGCTTGCGATGATTATATGAGTGCTTGAATGACTGTATGGTGCTGTTACGTTTGCAACGAATGACTACCGTGTTGTGTTCTTCAGCAAACCCTTTTGAACACTCTTCGACACATTGCCTGCGTACGTCGCCATGCAATTACGTTCTCGCATTCAACCCTCCAGGGCTTTCCCAAACGAGAACGAAATCGTCCAGAAATGGAACTACTGTCCCGAGAGTACTAGGATCAAAATTCATCAAATGACGTTGACAGGCACTACTTACCTCACTTTGTATAAATTCACTTAGTACTAGCGAAGTGTTGTGATCTCCTCCTTTGCGGCGAATGTATAACATTGTCCATCACGATGCTAATGCAGCACTCTTGATACAAGGCCTAGCTAGTAGCAACGTAGAAGCTCAGGCTTGTAGGCGTTTGAAACCTGAAGAGTCGTATCTCCTCGGGCGCTTGATGGGCGCCTTCGAGTGAGGACGTAAGCCATATGAGTCATACCCAGCGACCCGCGGACCGCGGGCCTCCATCCCGTCCATCCAAAATATTCGTAATCGTATTGATTCGTACACGCATACGGCATGTACTTGACTACCCTGACGCTGACGAACACGCCCAGTGATAGTGTCTTGCGAATTCTCCAACATAGCAAGGGGATCTTGGCCCGAATTGAAACGCACAAGTGCATGACCGGTGTGCGCTGTGCACTTTGGCGAGCGCAGCGCTCGACATCGACGCTCGTAAGTTGTCGACTCGTAACTGACAAGGCCATCCATCATCTCGCTGCGCATGTGATTGTGGATGATGTGCCTACTCAACGCCAAGGCCCGCTAAGGCCCGGCGGAACAGCGCCCCCGGATGTCGTTTTGCGGTTGCTTATTACGGTACTGCCGCAAGCTAGCTCCATGGGCTACAGCTGGAATGCCGAAAATTGATAAGCACGACTGTAGTGTCCGAAGCTATCGCTAGCTATCGACCTCGAGTTGTATCGACCGGGATAAGCATGCACAGAAATGCGAGGGTACGCCGCCTCCGGAAACGAACGTCCGCTTACGACGGGAATGGTCGCTGCGGCGCCCCTGATGTCCGACATTGGTCTTATGCACGCAGTCGTCCTGCCGCCCCGCAAGCCACAGCCACGTAATCCATGAACAGCACGGGGGAAAGTATTGAACATCCTGATCCGCCCATCTCATTCGCGGCATAGCCTTCCAGACTCCAGTAGCTGCGCGGTTCATCGTGCTGTGGTGTGCGCACGTTCCGGAACACAGGGCAGACTCCCAGCCACAGAGCTAACCGCTCCCGAGCGGATCGGCGTGCACTCCACCATATAACACATCCGATATCTCGTGTAGCTGGCTGCAACCATCCCTGCCCTTGCCACTACCACATCAACTTGATTCCAAACCACCTCCGTCCTCTTGCCCTCGAGCTTGTGTGCCGAGGCTACCTCACTCGCAAGCTACAAACCCTCCGCATTTGCCCAGCACGGGTCACCTTGCTTCACGACCAATGAGGCTCTTTCAGAGGAGCCCAGAGCCCTGGGAAGTTGTAGAGTGTCGAGCAATCGACCCAGTACCCACCTTTGATCAGAAGGAGCTCGAAGGTAGCGTCGTAGTGGACAAACGATGACAACGTTCTCGTCTTCTGACAATTCACGTTGAATCAGGGATGCAAATCACGCGGGTCTGCAGTGCGCCAATGCATCGCACATACGTGATCGACCTGAAGCACGACGCGGATCTGCAGCAAGCGGTGAAATGCGCACGACAGAAGCTCATGCAAGAGGTCTCTGAGAAAGAGTACAACCTGCTGCTGACGGAAGGGTGAGTCCTGGTAGAAACCACGACGGCATTTCGCTCACAGAGGAACGAACCACAGATGGAGTGTATCGCACTTGCGGAGGGGACAGCACCATCGTGCGGAGGTGCGCTATACGGCCCGGCCAGCGCGTGCCACAGTGACAGCAAACGCACGTACAAACGAGCCTCCTTTCCTGGCGATGTTGAGATAGCACAATCTACTTATATCTTATAATGTCTGGGACCCAGTTCATGTACGCCCACATGTATCCATAGATCTATCAGATAGAATCGCTGTACACGCGCGGAGTGCAGTTCCGTTGCAGCCTACCAATACCCATTGCCCTATGAATAGGTTTACTCCTCTTTGACGATCTTACTTTCAGGGCGCATCGCGTAGCCCATCCAGGACTATAGAACTCGTGAGTTGGATTCATCGTTCTCGGATGGTTCGGTGGAATGCGTACCTCGTCATATAACCCCACGCGTTCGGCGCCAAGCAGTTTCAACCCAAGCCAGAGAATGCCTGCAGTCATGCCGCTTCCACAGCTCGTCACGACTTGACGTTTTCCCTGCAGTACCTCCTGCGTACGCTCGGGACCTAACGCTTCCTCGAGGGCAGTAAGTATGCCCTGAGTAGAACGCAGCCTCGTGTACGTGTATGGTCCTTCTTGACCTCCGGGTCTGACGACCTTGGATGCGATGTGCTCTGGAACGGTATGCGTCTCGAGGAATGCGTTGAACGGAAGAGAGATGGCGTATGGCATGTGTCCAGATGAAAGCCCGGGGCGAGGCTCTGGAGTTTTACCAAGATAGCTGGACCCACAATTAGTCATCAGTATCAAGACATCCTCAAGCAAGAACATCCGTGACGGACCGGTCTCTCGCGCGAGCGTCAAGGACATAGAATGCCTGAGGCTCCTTGGCGGGATCCACTTGCGAGTTCGCGACGATCTGGTCATAGTCTATCGCTGCGTAAGTGATACGTGGGAAGATGTTGACAAAGTCACGCCTTACCTTTCACTACCTCCGAGTTTAGCTTAGGTGGCTGATACCAGGTCTTGGTCGTTACATTGGCCTCTCCGCTCACGGTGTCGCCTCCGTGAGCCTGCCAGCCAGGGAGGCCGCCATCGAGGATGCTGGATCGATGGTGCCCAAAGGCGCGGAACATATACAATGCACGCGGAGAAGAGAAGACACCGTGGGTATCATAGCTAGAAAATAGTGCATATTAGCGGAGAGGTTTCGCAGATGTTCTAACCACGTACATGACGACATGGGTGTTGGACGCAATGCCAAGTCGCGCTGTGGGCCTTTCTCAGGGAGAAACACGGGGTGGTCAAGGTCTGTCACTCACAACAGGCATCCGCGAATGTCCGGGGGTCGGGCATCATGTGGGGGAGCGAGAGCGGGTGGGGAGTCGCARCTTCATCCAGGTCAATGAACCTAGCTGAAGGTAGATGCACTTGTAGGAACTCCGCRGCTCCCTTGCGAGGGGAGTTGGGCATATGCCACGACGCATCTAGAACGACAAGGTCTGTTTGCTCGGGTCCATGATGYGTCTCTTGCAACATATGGAGCTGGGAAGGTGTCAGAACGAGTGGACAGTGGTCGCCGAACATGGTCGCGTAGTTCCTCAGGCCAAACCTCCTGGCTGCTGAAAGGGAGCTTCGCACGAACGAACGGGCGAACATGGGGGTAGCAAGCAAGGCGAGCAGCGCTTTTCAATGAACTTCTTGGTCAGAAACGGGAGAGTCACAAGCACGAATTACCAACGATTCCGAATTACTTACAGAGAGGATCACGCATTGCTACCTAGCTGGTCATATGAGATCAATGATCTGACCCTAACCCAACCTCATATCGTCACTCGCCTCAGAGCTCCGTCTCCGCTGCTCRAGCTCATYGTGCTCAACCTTCTGCTCGTCAGCCACCACACCTTTCGYCTTGGAGTCGCRCGATGCCTTCGGACCAAAGCACTTGGATTGTCTCCGTCCCCGAATCTGGTGACGCGGAAGGTCTCTTCCATGAACTGTCCACCAAGCTATGTTCGAGTAGCAAGTCTGTCTTGCCATCCAATCTCGCTCAGCTCGCTATCCCTTCATTCAAGGTCAATCGCGTATTTGCATAGATCTGACGGAGCGGCGAACTCAACGGAACATCGATAAAGACAGGAACACTAGACTCCCTTGTCACTTTGTCTGAGGAACTGCCCAAGCACGATACGTTCTTTACAGCCACAGTCGCCAAGACGGTCGATACGCTGCGTAATCTGCTCAACAACGACCCTCGGAAGCTCTCTCAGCATATACTCGTAAATGAGCAACCCGTCGACGCGTATCTTCTCAAAGGATGGTCATGGAATGAGGGCCGGTATGGTGTGCAGCGGTCATTGCGGGAGATGATTGACGTCCTCAACAAGGTACGCCCCCACGTACTGACCTTCCCTATATCTAACTTGACTGACGACTGCGTCATAGGAAATGACATCCATCGACAATGTGATGAAGTCGAAATTGAACAACTACAATCTCGCCAAGGGTGCCTTGGTCCAGTTGCAACGGAAGAAGACGTGTGTATCTCACTCCTGCTACCTACGGCGCTGTCTAACCATCGCCGCAGGGGGAATCTATCAGTGCGGTCTCTAGTGGACGTCGTTCGCCAGGAACATTTCATCAACGACTCAGAATACCTGCAAACAGTACTGGTAGCCGTCCCAAAGTGAGTGATTAGTGGATCCATGGCGGGATATGCCTCCATGGTAGATTTAACTCATTGCGCCGCGTAGGAACCTTGTCAAGGACTGGAACATGAAGTACGAGCGATTAACATCTATGGTTGTTCCTCGTTCATCTGTGTAAGCGTACCCTTACGATCCCCAAGGCATGCYGTAGRCTCATCAAACATCGCAGCTTGATTTCGTCAGACGACGAGTACAGTTTGTTCGCTGTTGTTGTCTTCAAACGGGTACACGATGACTTTGTACAGAAGTGTCGAGAGAACAAGTATGCGCAACTATACTCMCGACGWCATCGTGTTCAAAGCAAGCTGATTKTAACATCCAGGTACATYGTTCGTGAGTTCACCTTCTCGGAGGAGGCGATCGACAAACAGAGAGAAGAACTGGAAGCCGCAGATACCACTGAGAAGGAGCTATGGGTCAGTGGCGCGTACGCTTGACTCTTCGCAGTGGGGCTGAATTGCTGGTACACATCAGACAGAGCTCCTGCAACTATCGCGGACAAACTTCTCCGAGGCTTTCCAGATCCTTGTTCACCTGAAGGTCGTCCAGCTCTTCGTWGAGAGCGTACTGAGATACGGCCTTCCGGCGCATTATATTGGATTCTTTATCAAGGTGTGCATCACCATCGACGTCATGCTCGTCGGCGTGCCTGACCATATTCCTCAGCCGGAACCCAAGACGACCAAACGRACCTTGGCGACCCTCCAGTCGCAGTTCGCGTACCTCGGGCGGAGGGCRAACCCCGACAAGCTCAAGAGCAAGTCCGGCGGCAGCGGCCCGGCAGAGGAGGCCGTCGGCGAATATCAGAACCTCCTCGAACAGGAGTTCTTTGACTTTGTGTTGTTCGAGATCCCCTGGATCATACTCTGAGCGGATTCGAGGGGCGGGACGCCGCGCCCCCTTGCGCGTAAGTCGCTGCGACKGCGCACGCTCGCTTATCGCGGCGTTGACGGACGTGCGCTGCTCATTCGGAAGGACAGATGGCTGTATTATGATACGCAGATGAACGCAACCCCCTACYCCTACTCCTACTCCTGGTCTRGGCTAGGCCGCGGGGCGAAGTCCARTGTTACCCCTACATACCCAATACGATCTCCTGAACGCTATCGCCGGTCACGAACGGCGGCCTCGGTGCCTGATATGGGAGCAGCGTCCAAACGTCTCCTGTGTCGTCTATTCCTATTCGCAGCAYCGACGCTGCCGCTGCTGCAATCCAGGTTTGTATTCCTCGGGTCTCGGGAACTAAGYGGCCTCCTTCGTCACCGAAGGGTGCCAYGAGTCGATCAAGGCTCTCCTCAAGGTGCAGTGAGGAGTGCAGTGCTAGCTCACCTCTTGAATCAGATGCTGCGAGSCACGATCGGANCATGGTCCGGACCCAAATCACCACAAAGGTYATAGTACTCGCAGCACACTCCTCTACGTCAAGGCAACGGATTTGCCCTGAATYCGTGCTYACCCTGTTTCTGTCCATAMCGCCGCCACGGTGGTGGCACCTWRGATCATGCAGCGTGAGCGGGAGGGGTCTCCGGTCAACCTCCGCAGAGAGGATAGACTCGCGTTCGGACACTTTGTCCGTGGGGAAGGAGGCTANAATTGAGTTGGCCTTCTGGCCTTCTTCGCCCCACGGCTCGCACGTTCGAAYGGAGGGAGRGTATTGGWTTGATACGATATATTGATGATACGTATGATTGGACGGTCGACCAGCCCCGGTCCCTACTTACAGGCGGTGNGNTGTTAAGAGAGGATAGGATAGTATCGACACATCTTTTAGCTGCTGCTGCTATGGTACACGATTCGTCGAGCAGACGCGAGCAGAGGGAGTAGTTAGGTACGGCGTACGCAAGGAGAGAAGTCGACAGACTGGCACAGCAGTGGGAGAGGAGAGACAGAAAGAGATGGRGAGAGATAGTTAAGAACGACAGAGATGGAAAGTGAGAGATTTCGGTAGATCAGATGGCGGGAGAGAGAGAGAGAGAAANGAGAAGAGCGAGCGGAGAGAGCGGACGAACACGTTCGARGTCTAGAAGCTAGTAACGTAGAGACGCGCGTGGGACTCTGTACTTGGRAGCGTGTGGAACGGGCGTTGGACGTGGACAGATGAAGCAAGAGAAGRCSGATAACGTTARGAACATATGTACACCCAGCATCGGGGGCTTGTTGAAGTCCGTGAGTGGGGGAAGAGCGCCTTCGAGACGRCCGTCCTACGGAGTCTCTGTCTATAGCGCATCTTGACGACTTCGTTGGGGCACCTGGTGAAAGTGGTCAAACGCAACGCTTCACAAGCCAAGGTTGGAGATAACGCGAGASACCTCATCCACGGGATCTTCCTCGAGACCCAGGCCTGAACGACCCATGCTGTGCGCGCCTGGGCCGAGCGCAGACCCTGAGCCACCCACGACCTGGCCCCGCGAGCCTGCGGGGGGACCGTACACACTCGGGAACAGCGGCGCAGTCGCGGACGAAGGACTGGATGTACCACCAGTGCCTGTACCACCGAGCGACGTCTCCGGGGACTCCGGGCGCGAAAGCCCAGAGCGAGGGGCCTCGCTGATTCGAGACAGGGAGAATGTTAGGTCCAGAGATTGTGCGCGGTTCGTCAGCGAGCGAGGCTTGCTGAGCTGATCTTTCAGCTTGGACTCGAGCAACGAGTCCGAACCGCGCTTGATTGCGTCTTCAGCAGTGTGAGTGCGATGGTGCATGCCGGTACCCTGCATGATGATGAGATATAGCTAGCGACAGGATCAACGACTCGTGCTTACAATAGGCGCCATGGGTGGCCAGTACTCATTGCTCGACGAGCCAGGAACATAGTTGGACTGCACATCGTAGTCGTCTTCCTCCTCAAGGTGGTAGATGTACGAGGGGGAGTTGTTGAACAAAGCCTTCACGTCGGGCGACGAGCTCGCGAGACGTAAACGCCTGTCAATCATCGACTCTGACGGGCGACCCAAATCTGCGGAGTCTACAGTACGAGTCAGTAAGGGTTTGACTTTGAGAGGGAAGAAGGTTATCACGTACTCTGATGGCGTGTCCGTGCCGTGGACAGAACCTTGCTGTCGAAGTGCGGGAAAGCATCGGTGAACGAATCACCGCGCTGATGCGTCCGCGACGTTGCCGAAGGGTAGACATGGACGTTATGCTCGATCAGGAATTGTTCGAGCATCTCGCGCGCCGTGGCGAGGAAGTCGCTGTTGCTCCGCTGACACCTGAACTTGAACGAGCACTCCGCGGGGGGTTCTTGCATGGACCCGTTCGAGACGCCACCACCCTTGATGTTCGGCGAGATGACAACCTGAAGCTCACGCTTCACGCGCTCCGTGAAGTTGACGAAGTCGGGAGACTGGCAGATGCGCGCAAGGTCAGGATGTGGTGGGACAGCCATATCGGCCTCGAACGGCACATGATCCTGCAGAACACGTTAGCACCATAGAGACGGGAGCGCGACGGGAACTTACGAAAAGCATGGTGGCCGCGATTTGCACTTGGCTCTCAGGACCAAAGATGGTGACGAGATCTGAAGCGGTCTCTTTGTCCGGGAAGCGAACCGTACAGTTAGTCTTCGCCTCAATGTCGTGGATGAATATGCTCTTCTCTCCGAGAAGGGTACGGTGATAGCGTCGTGGAATAGACACGGTCTCGTTGATGTAATCCTTGTCCTGTGGGATAGCGTTAGACACACACGGGTGGAAAGACCGGGAACGGCACGCACCTTCGGGTTCACGAGCTCCATGACCGCCTGCTTCAAGTTCTCCAGGTTCATGGCATTCTTCGCAGGGGTACGTGCGATCACGTTGTCCTCGTTGTCGTTGTACCCACCCATGGCGGCGAACTCCTCCGCGTTGGAGAACTTGACGTACACGCCGTACTTCTTCATGATCCGCTGGATACTGCGTCCGCCAACACCGATGATACGCTTGTGATACGACTCGGGGACGTGGAACGAGATCTCCGCGGGAAGCTCTTCTTGCAAGAGTGTAAGCCCCTGCAGAACCGACGCATCGCTACCGGCGATGTCAATGAGGAAGTTGTGTTCGTTGAAGGTTTCAAACTTGATCTTGACGCCCGTGGTCTGCATGATCTTGTTGATCTTGCCGTTCTTCTTACCGCTGATAAATTCACGGTGCTCGTTCGCCAGCTCGATCTGGAAACGAATCTCATGATGGAAAGTCTRCGCACTACTGTTAGCTACCTGCACGTTGCACGASTGATGGTGGCGCTTGCCTTCACGATGTCCAGCTCGAGAAGCATAGAAACTGCAGCACGAACTTCGTGCTCAAGACCGTGCATCTCGAAGCACATGCCCTTGAARACGACCTCTGCGCCCGAAGCGTAGGACACCTGCTTCAAGATTGCCGACACCTGGGAAGGGTTCAGGCTCGTGGAGGGCATGAGGACGTTGAATTGCGCCGGAAGCAGCCACAAAGAGGCGACGTAAAATTGGCAAGCCTGGACCGCCGTCAGTAAATCCCGGATGAGTCGGGCGCGCATCACTSACCAGTTGCATGATGGACCTGATGGTCCGCTGAACGTTGACTCGGTTGTCGCCGATAACCGTGATTAAACTGGTAGAACTACCAATANGGGGGGAATTGAATGAAGGTGGCGTTGTCGTGCATGAGGGCTTTGAGRTCTTCCGCACGCTCCGTGACCATCCAATCCATCTTACGAGGAAGGACGGCGCTATCCCTCGARATGAGCTGCTTGCCCTGCATAATAACGATTAGTACGAATCGAACTGTGCATYGGGTGCGCCAACCGGACCTTGTTGAGGGACATTTGGTACAACATGTCACGCGCACGTTGCACCCCAAAGAACTCCCCTGTGATCCAGATGGTGTTCATGCTGGACTTGCTGGCCGAGCCATTGGGAGAAGTGTTCGAGGGCGACTGGCTGAAATCGGGACCGAGGAGGCCCTGCAGCGGGGACGGCAGGTARATGTTGGTCGCRGTCTCCTCCTGGATAGTCTGAAGCACACTCCGCTTTCTGCCCGCAATGATGGAATGTAGCGTGTTCTCAATCTCGCATGATTCCGCGTGCAACCCGCTCTGTCAATCTGTCAGGAGATGAATTCTGAAAGGAACAAAGAGCCACTCACCAACTCGTCCAGCATAACCAGCAACCGCACRCGCGCAAGGTCGACTGAATCTCCCTGACCGGTGATGACGAGCTCACACACCCTCTCCGACTCAAGACCGGACCATCCAGCGCTACTGGTTATTCCATCCGGAAGCGTGCGGTTGGACAGCGACATCGGGCTGTTGACGACCGCGATGTGCGCGTAGGTCTGCGAAGCAATGTCGTCGAGGCGACGCCTCACCTCTGTCTTGAGCGTCGGCTTGGAGGCGGGGGAATCAAGGATCTCCGAGCGGGCAACTTTGATAGATGCGCGGTTCTGTATACCTGTCAGGAACAGACACTCGACCCCTTTGTCCGAGCTGGCAGACTCACCTGCACCGGGCAGCCTTTGAGAACCATACCCCTGGCCAGCATGACTTGGGGATAGGCCCCCGAGATCTGGAAGTTCCAAGCCCTGCCTTGGTCGGCGGGGGTGAAAGAGATGTGGACGCCGTGAATGCTCATGGCCATCATGGCGAGCTTTTGAAGGGCGTCATAATCGGTGGGAGACGCAGTCCCCTGAGGATCTGCGAGACCATTGGAAGAGGGCTGCTGGATCTGGGAGTAGGAGCTCGCGCGACGAAGCTCTGAGCGGGAAGGGAAATCAAGAGAGTTTGTGGGGGAATGAGCGTGTCGCAGACGACGAGGATAAGTAAAAGATGTGGTGTAGATTTCCATAGTCCTTGGAAGAGMGGGTAATGGGGTGCCGGGGATGGGTTGTAATACAAGGAGAGGGAAGGGGGTCGGGGTGTTAGGGAGACAGGAGGGTATGCGGGTAGAGTGGGGGTATGGACAAAGTGGTATCCGAGGAGGAGGGCCCCGCGCAGCCTCTGAAGAAGAGAAGGAGGCTGGTCGTCGTCGAGAAAGAAGGACGAAAACCGAGAGTGAGCGTATAGGAGCAGACGACCGAATCAAATATCCGCCAGAACGCTCTCCGGCGCTTCCGCCAGTCCGTGGGCGCCTCCCCCGCCCCGCCCCGCCATTATCCGCCCGCATTTTCCACTCTAAATTTTCCCCTCCCGCTCGCCCGGACACCGCCGGCCGCGTCCCTCGCCCGCCCCTCCTTCCGCAACTCACCCTCGATCGCCCAAACTGCATTGCCGGAATCATCATAGGCCATGACCAATCCTTGTTCCTCGCATTCCAGGCCCTCTAGTGTAATGCACAMAGCGTCATRCACANCCNNNNCNTCTCCTCATATCACTTCAAACCCCTCCACCGGCTGCCACTCGTCATCGATGCTCTCCACGTCAAACAACTTCGAGAAACATCGCAGCCCCGGCGTCGAGAAATGCTTGTACGGCTCCTTCCGGTCTAACCGCGCACCGCACCTGTAGCAGTAGTGCTCCCCGCACTTGACACAGGTCATCTGCGACACAATCGTACACAACTCAGCGTTTCGTCCYGSTAGCCAARACTRGAAAGAACACCCACATGATTGCAGCCCGACGACTTCTCGACTCGCAGGTCRCAGGTRGGGCAAGACGTYCCCGTGCTCCGTTCTAGCCATTCGTGGAACGCCCGTTCYTGCTCGTACTCCTCCACCAGTTTCTTCAGCGTAGTCCGACCGTAGCGCAGCTCCATCTGCTTCCGCTCGACAGAGTCCTCCTCCAGCGCRATGTATTCCAAYACCAACGTCTTYGTAGCCGATATAGGGCATTGCGAGACMGGTCCGTGCCTTCMGGCTCATGTTTCAGCAAAAATGCGCCGCRCGTTGCATTCTRWAKAGMTTGMRCTCGCACTCACCATGTTCGTTTGCAATAYGAGCAGAACGAATAKCCGCACTCCGTRCACGTTCTCAATCTCTCCCATGGCGACCCYTCCTCCACATTCTCCGGCTTCGGCACAGGCGTCTGGCAGAGGCCCATSGGACAATGAACGAGCGTGGGGTCTGTARCYCGGTAAGCGACCCATAWAACCCGRAATGCTATRGAGNRGGCTTACCCTTCTCGAGCGCGCGTTTCATCCGCAACCACCTCCAACGGAGGACCTCCTCTTCGGTTGCCACTCTTCTGACCTCTTCCTCGGTCGCTTCCCGCTGCTCTTTTACGCATGCGGGATCTGGACAGCCCACTCTGCCAACGTCCCCCTCCTTGATGCATAGCTTCCAAAAGTCTTCCAGGCACGAGCGACAAAATACGTGCCCACAGGTAAGCATCACGCAACGGGCGCCCTTGATTGACGTTAAGCATACTTGGCACTCGAACGAATTCGCGGAGAAGCGGGCCGCCTGTGTGGACGTATCAAACTTCTGTAGTATGGGGAGTAGCAGGCCCGGCGTCGGATGCGGAATGCTACGACACATCGTGAGGTGAGGCCGGTCAATGTACGTTGTAGAGTATGCAGAGCGACAGTGTGTAACAYACCGGATAATCCGTCTGCCTTCTTCCGTCGATGATAACCCCAGCGCATCGAGGAAGTCTCCGCTCCGGATCCATTCCACCCAGTTGTACATCACGCCTTCGCCCTCCTCCCACATCTCCGCCAAGCGGCCATGCAGGTCGAAGCGRGTAAGGGAGAGCCAGGAATGGGTCGCATGGATSGTGCGGATTTGCGGGGCAGTGTACGGGTARCTYGCCGGTATGCACACGTCGAGGAGGATGGGCGGGAGGGTGGAGAGCGAGATGGTCTTCGGCGAGGCGTTTGCGGAGCTCGAGGCCTGCGCRGGTGCGGCGGCGGGGCTGCTACTAGATGATCCGTTCTCCGTCAGAACGTCGCTTTGTATCGAGATGGCCGTCGCGTCGGGCAGCTCCACAGGTACCTCAAGTCTGATCATGCCCTTCGCGGCGTCGACGGAGAGGCACTCCGGGTGTATCGACTGGAAAGGCAGCGCATGAGGCTCGTTTGGCCTGCGCGGATCCGTTCARGTAGGACGCACCTCCAGCACAGCTATCTCCTCCGCCTGCAATGACGCACACAGGTCGAGGTCATATGCGTCCATTGAACCACTCATTGCGCCTTGCCGTAAGGTGACGGAGGAAGATAGAAGGCGTAACGAGAGACCTGGTAGAGAAAGAGGTACAAAGTGGCTGCCGCGAAGGCGCACTTTCCGGTGCAGCACGCTGAGTAAGTAGCACCGGCAGCGTGATGAGCGGTGCGTCGTAGGGTTAGGGGTACAAAMTAGGTATCCTAGTTAGCCAAACGACCAAGTTCRACGCATCTGTGAACGGATCTGGGCAYCCTATACGATACTTTGARSAGAGGATGACCCCGYCRGRAGGAAGRMGGGGAYGGCGGATARCATGGGACGCACATGGTCGAGARAGCGYACCGCTAGATGGACAGCTGTAGTGAGAAGATGCCGAAATAACCTCGCTTCGGCATGCGTCATCGCGCATGGCGGCGCTCACGGCACGGAACACCGCAGGTGCATCGACAAGTGGGTGGTACTAGTACAGCGACGACGGTGACTTGGCTCAGCGGATGCGCCAGCTAAWYTGAAGNCGATCCGTTTTCTTCTATTCCTGGGCWGACCCCGCCATATGCCAAAGTACNNTNNNGTCRTCRGTTGTAATYTCGGAGTATCRGCCAATATCAACGCATTGAATCTGCTCYAMCYGMAGGCATGGWMATRCCAATCTSAGATKCTTGGCYTMTTGATRTGTAGRGAGCCCCAATCTCGTTACCGAACTTAATACGTATCCGGCAAACATGTTGACAAAAGAGCACACACAATATYRTAGCCCATGATCACATGTGARGCATTCGACGATGGTATGATACAYGAAGCACGGGACAGTCATAGAGTAGAAGTACACTMGACGTAAGATAGCACATGGTTGTAGTSAACACGAAACACCTTTGCCCAAAAATACCCAACCAAAGYGTCCCCAAAGCCCAGAGAGACATGTCCGATGCCCAATACCCATGAAGAAGAGTGTTGCATGAGGAGCGATTGACCCGAGAAAATAYAACTACAATGCGGAAGACCGGATGCTGATGCGGYGAACAGATGGGGGATCAGAGGAAGCAGAAACGTGGGGAGGAAATCAGCCCGCCCGCGGGCACTTCTCAAGCCGTGCTAGGGAACCCTGACGTGTGAAGAATGAGTGAGAGGATTCRACATAGCGACGCGTACTGCTTGACTTGCCTGCGGAAGAAGCATCGCGTCCTCCAGGCTGCGCACGATGATGTGGGCCCAGTCCTGGCAGTTCGAGCTATTCTGCCCGCGCTTGCGATTCTGGGTGTTGACTAGCTCAGCAGCAGTGTCGCTGTACGCCTCCAGGGAGCACAGGACATTGTCGTTGACCTCTCCGAGGAGGATTCTACCGCCGTATGCGCCGGAAGGATGGTTGCTTGTCAGATGAACGCGTCGGATGACTCGAGAAGTATATCGACCAGTGTGTTCACTGGCAACCTGAGAAAAGTGGTCGTCAGAGGAGCACAGCGATTGTTAAGCCAGGACCTACTCGCCTCGTATACTGTTGCATATGCGCGGTCGTGAGCCTCGTAAGTGACAGCGAGGGTCCAATGTTTTGGGGTAAGCTTAGAGGCAGCCTCGTACCACACCAACCAGAGGTAGCCACCCATGGTATAGACAACTGCAAAGTAGAGTGAGTGAGGATTAGAATGCGAGATGGAAAGATGGGWTGYGATGCTCACAGAATGAGATGGTAGACTGRGTGGTATATGTACAAGCAGCTGGACGCCGACGGCCCCTTCCGTGTACTATAAACGACTGTTACATATTCGTGCGGCAGCACAAAAGGAAATTGACTGGCTTTAGGAGGTCGTTGGCTGTAAGGGATTAGAGCGAGCGAAGACGCGTATGTGGACCATGRACCGAAGGCAGCGTGTGAAGTGGGCAACTAGGCGACGACGATAAAGGCGAGTCCGGGCTCTCGGAGAAGAGGGGCGCCAGATTAGAAGTTGAGGACGCTTCTAGTGCATGGACGTGGGCTCATGAGAGCTGGATGTGCGCTGTGACCATGCCTGTGCGAGAAACCTTGGAAGTCCGAGGGCTCTGCCGCTGTGCCTCGCCGTGTACGCAGGCTGCTCAGCACCAATCCAGTTTGATCGTCCGAGTCCGCGATGCCCAGATCCCCACGTGGCCCCTTCCCTCTTGCCTTTTTCGTCAAACTTTCTCTCTCCGGTCAGGTACAACCAATTCCTACCTCCGTCTCGCCGGGCTCTGTCTCTCTTCTGCTGCTCTCATGTACCTGCTTCACGCCTAAGGACCCTCGAGCTCAGCTCGGACATTACTCATCATCGGACTCRCATATCACTCGGTCCTTGCACTAGCATACACCGGACATGCTCGGTCCGCAGAACGCGCAGGACTTCATCCGCGCACTAAAGGCGTCCTCCGACCCGCCTCACGTCGGAGGCCCCTCTAAAATTGACATTGCTAGGGAGGCTTGGGAGAACAACCACCTCTATGTACCAAACAAGGCGGAGGCGATCGTTGAGTGGCTGTTAACGCGTTTGCTGAAGGACAGAGCAAGAGACCGGTATGACTTCCTCGCACCCTYACCCGAGCACGTATTGAACTATGCACTAGACAGTCRAACCCTCTCTGCGATATCCGCTACTGGGATCTCCTCGCGAAGATACTCACATCCGAGAAGCATGGCGATCACGGCCGCGCTTTGCGAGCATGGCTTGTACCGTTATTGAACCGCGTGCCCATTGCCCCAGTGATACTCTCCTACCTCGAGCTCGTCGCCTCGGAAGGATCCCTTGACGTTGCGCAGTATGTGACCGTTTCGCAATGCATCACAGCCCTCTGGCCACTGGCTGTCCCGAAGTTCAACCCCGACACGTTGTTGGAATGCTTCGGCGCAGCTGTCCACTTGGTCGAAGCCCACGGGGTCCAGCAGCCRTCTGACTGCGACTCACAGCCTCTGAACGAGTCGCGCGCACTATCGCTGATCGTCCTATCGTACCGTGCATCCCTTGCCAACGCTGGGTCRAAGAGGAAGGTGCGAGAACGATTCTATCTAAGCTGRAGGAGTGCATGGATTCATAGGATCACCTGTCCAGCAACTGTACACGCTCTTCTTACAGAAGTACCTCAAGTCCTGGCTCGAGGTTGCCACCCGCAGCTGGGAAGGCCAGACCGTTCGATCATCGCTGGAAGCGGACGTTTACGACGCCGGCGTTGAGACCATGTTTGGACTCGAACTCCTAAAGCCGGCAGCGGACCAGAAACACGACTCTGCCTTAGTGGAAGCTCTCGAACGGACAATGCAAGCTTCACATGAGATTGTGCTGCGCCCATTACCCCGCCTGTTTGCTTCTTACGTGCAAACTGTCAAACGTCACAAGAGCGCGCTCTTCGGCCAGGGCTCGAGCCAAGTACCGGGGCAGATCGCCGACCAGGTGCAGGCTGCGGCAATGGYGTTCTACGCAAACTTAAGTRCCCTYACGCGTGCTGGAGGCGACGATGACTTYTGGCGGTGTCGCGTCTCATTGCTTGATGTCGTAGAGAAAGAGAACCTCTTCAACCCGAAAGACGACGAAGCGAGGGCTTTACTCAGGCAGGATGGTGACATCGCAGTAGAGACGCTCAACATTGCACATGATGGTCAGTCTACGGCAAAGCATGTGTCAAACTATATATCTAATGACGCTTTGAGTAGAAACGCACACCTTCCGCACCGACAGCGCTGTGCAGGTCCTTACTTTGCTGACGAGAATCGATTACGACCTCATGTCCACGAGCGCTGTTGTCCTGTTCCCCAGGCTGGTCGCAGTGAGTCTCGTTCTACCGCATCTCATTGGGCAGTATTCACGATTTCGGAATAGAYCCCTTCGGTGATCTCATCGACGCTGCAATACTTGAAGCTTCTGCTCGAATACGAGTCGAAGACACGGAATCTCCCTGCATCGATCATGCACGTTTCGGAAGCCTTCTCTGTGCCACATCTGCAGCGTATCCCTGGGGGTCCCAGGGCTGCCTATGAGGCGGCGTCGGCAGGGCCACTGACCAGTCTGGCCTTCCTCGACGAGCTGTCAAGAGCCGYGCACAGCTTCCTCACGCCTGGCCAGGTCCTCGAGACCATTGGCGATATCACACGGACGCTCAAAGACGCTCATGCTCACTTCTTGGACCGCGAGGCAAAGCTGTCTGCTGACCGCGGCGAGGGTCCTAGGAAGAAGCGCAAGAAGGACACGTCTCTCTCCGAAGACCGTACGGAACCGGAGTATCATGCAGTGTCTTTCGCGCTTATTGCGCGAACGATGGTCGTCGTCCTCAGGTCGCTCCCTTTGCATACCCTCACAGACGAYGTTCGACTAGAGGCCGAGAAGGCTATCATGGACGTGCACTCCGCTGTTGCCTGCCGCACCCTCCGCGACGGCTTCCTCCAGGCTGACTGCAAGGACTCGTGGCATTGGCAGATAATGATCACGGGATCGTTGCGCCTACACCTTGGTCTGACGTCCATGCCGGGCTTCCTGCAGCAATCGCACCTTGAACAGCCTGTCTTGTCGGCCATGCTGGCGTCTATATCCGCCCCTTCGGTTTCGCAGGAGTTGGTAGTGGAATTGGTAACAACCATTACACTATTTTCCACGAGTGTGTACTCATACGATACGACAGTTCCGAACTCTGCTGCACCAATGCAGCATCGATGCGCTTCGACCACAGGAGGTGCTGRATGCACTCCTGTCGCATCTTGMAAGCCATCTCCCRACCGCGTCGACYRCATGGTCAGGCAAAGCCCAYGTCCTAAGTACTGGYGCGGAAGCCGCCRTTGCGCTCCTACATGTTCTTGCAGACAGGTGGCTGCCTCATTTTGAGTAGGTCTTAACCCCTCCATACATTCTTTACATTTGTTCACCCTGATCACCAATAGCGCATGGTCGACCCCGGAGCAACGCGAACGACTTGCTCGGATATTGACCAACATCAGTCTGAGCGAAMAYGTCACGGGGTCAACATCAACTCTGACAATCTCTTCCATATTCACTCGCTTGTTGCACGATGCACAGTTCTGGGAGTTGTTGAACGTCAGAGGTATGTTATTCATTGGTGCGCCGTAGTTGATCTCGGCTCATGTCTTCGTAAGATGCGTTTGTCGCTCAGTTGAWTCAGCAAACGGCTTCGCTCGACRAGTATGAAGTRCCCAAGTTGCTCTCGCGCAAGGGTGCTCGTCGTCTACCCGATGACGTTCTCCGCTTCGTCTCTGTCTATGACRTCCTCCTGCGTGTTCCTCCGGAATACCTCCCACGAGCAATGCAYGTCGATTTCCTCAAGCGTGGTTTTGTGGCAGATATACTCGTTCATAMKGCGTGTACGGGCRGCAAGCAATCGGCTATTTCAGTACACCATCTGCTGATTATTCGCGAGTTCCTGCGCCGCACAATCGCATACTTGGGGAGTGTGGAGAACGTGGTATGTACCGTACCATTTATCGYTTCGCAATTCACTAAACGTGRTATRCAGGTCACGAAGGAGTTCTTGGAGTACTTGATTGCGCACGCACCTACTGMGGATCTGGCGTCTTCGTCAGGTGCCGACAGGGATGTCAGTTCGGTGACCATGGAACTCATCGATATGTACCAGGGGTACGTTGGCTCATTCGTGTGCTGTATGGTTGCCTAGACTGACTTCGAACTAGGACCCTCGTGCGATCAGCGAAGAGAGGTAGCATAGGTGTTCTCGCCGACCTCGTGAATCGCTATTCCACCATTGATGGTGCTGAGAGCTCGGTCATAGCCCGGAGAGCTTCACTGCTTCTCATTGACAGTCTTGTGAGGGAAGGTGCGGCGACAGAGTAAGTGATGCAAGTAGAAGCCGCGCGTTGCAATATACTAATATTTCGTTAGCTTCCCCGAAGAGCTCGTCAACATGTTGCGTGCACTGTACGCACGACTGCTCGCGCTGAGCGCACCCTCGGTTGCAAAGCCTGAGCTGCGCCTCAATGTCGACGTTCTAGACACATGGTCGCATGTACAATCACTCAGACGRTGGCTGAAGGAAGAGAGTAAGTTTGCCTAAATTGCGAGCCATTTCATACGCTCAAGGGTTCGTTCTATAGGTCAGGATATGCCAACCATTGGCAAACCTCTAGCTCAGCAGCTCCTCTCTTGGAAGGGCAACAAGCAGGAAGTCGGAGCTCTGGCTCCTGTTGTACTGGCAGTTATGYTRGGCGAAATGCAAGCYGCCACGCCTGCGCAGCGTAGGGAAGAGCTCGAATACATGGTCATTGTATACCTRGCCTTTACACGCCTATGCGGACGCCAAGGTAGGCTCTATCCTATTCCGTGGCTSTCATTCTTACKAACCTTGGCACAGATATGAAGCTTCTCGATACCAAGTTAGGGACCGCATGCCGATCGTTATCTGCGGATGRCTTTTCCACGGTACTGGATCTCATATACGACGGGCTCTCTTGGCAAGGCGGCCTATCGGCCAAGGATGTTGCCAGCCTGATTCGACTGTCTACCATTGTCCTACACGATGCKCCCGAGGGTGGGTCCCCACTGTGAACTTGAAGCGAYGTGATCATTGNATCATTGACTGTCATGCAGGTACCTCGCGGGTCTGCCAAGCATTTGCCACAAAATCTCTGAATATGTTCGCTGACGACGAGCATTTCGTCACGGACTTGGGACTTCGCARCGAAGTCATCGARTTCCTAGTCCGACAATGCAATGATAGAGTACGYTTGNCCYGGTTTTYCTCACTGGGAGTATCACTGACTATCTGAACTAGCCCGCTTCCCTTAGGACGGCGGATCTATCCAGCCTATGGTCACTTCTCCGATCTCTTCTTGCCGACTCGTCAGTACATGAGYCATCGACTGACGYTACGGTCTTCCATGGCRTCGTCAACGTCCTGAGCGCGTTGGTCCGCCTGCGTCGTGACCTGGTCTTGAATACCCTCCCTCACCTCGGCTTCRTCCTGCGACGACTTGTCTCTTGTCTTCGTAGCCTGCGTCCACAGCTCGGCGGCAAGCAGAGYCGGATGGTRCTCGACACGCTCCCGCGATGGATCGCCCCGTCGCAACCGCTCTCTGCACAAGAAAGCAAGGCACTCGCTCGCCTACTCACGACACTGACTACGAAGACCATGATCCGAACGCATAGCGCTGCYGCRGAGACRCAAAAGCCCGAGTCGCTCGTTCGGCCSTTCTCGAAGCACGCAGCGTATGTRCTGACGGCGTACGTCGAGGCGGTGAATGACCCGCTTTGCTTCGTCTCCTCTRCCATCCGCAAGGARSTGCAGCCTGGGCTCTTCGCGCTGTGCGACATGCTCGGCGAACACAACCGGGATGCGATGATGGTGTCCGCGTTAGATGCTGGTGGGAAGGTRRCCATGAARGCSCTCTGGAAGGAGTACGAGAAGCAGAGATATGTCGGGAAGGGCTAAAAGTATTGTACTACCTGTGTAACTTGCACGCGTTGTTGCTAATGATTCATGGATCGAACGAYGGCGTCGTGNAAANGGCGATCTATGACGTTGCTGGGAAACCAACAGGCCGAAAGCGTACAAAGCACAGTGATATTACAGCATAAGTCAACTTCTATAAGCAACCGTCCAACGCATCGCCCACCCAAGGTCTACCCTGAAAGCTCTAATAGAGGAACAACCTGGACTAGTATAGCGCGGCCCTTCAGGCCT
>JAPEVG010000145.1:42020-81866 GCA_029747595.1 Trametes cubensis
TNGACCTTGACGTACATGTTCTTGTGCGACCTCCCGTTTGTCAGCGGCGTCTCGGGCTTGACGAACCCAGCCGCCTTCTTCTCCTCGGCAAGCTGGCGGATGACGCTGAGGAGGTCCTCGACGGCCTTGGGGGAGGTCTGGATGTGCACGACGAGACGCGAACCGCCGAGCTTGATAGGCTCAGGCAACGCACGGGCGCGCTCGATGATTTCGGCGTAGGTCACACCGACGGGCGAAGGGTCGAAGAACACCTGCATCGGCCGGTGAGCCAGGGCTACGATTGAGATCGAAGGGAACGGAGACATACCATGCATGTTTCTACAGGGCCGAGGATGTCAATACCAATCTCCCGAAGGCCAGCCTCGAGTTTCCTTGTGAGGGCGTGCACGGCGGGCAGGCGGGGGAAGTTGTGCGTGAGAGCGTACGCCGCCGCGGCGGTCATGAAACCAGTCTGCCTCATGCCRCCACCGAACAGCTTGCGGAACCAGCGCGCCTTCGCAACAAACTCCTTCGTACCGACGAGGCATGACCCGATCGGCGCCCCTATGACGGAAGTTTAATGTTGAGGATACTCGCGATTGGGGGACAAACTTACCGAGACCCTTGCTGAGGCACAAACTAACGCTGTCGAAGGGCGCGCAGAGGTCCTTCACCGATATACCGGTCTCGGCGGCGACGTGCCAGATGCGTGCACCATCAAGGTGCATTTTGACACCCACGCTGTGGGCGTACTCTGATATGCGGATGATCTCGTCCTGGGGGAAGATCGCGCCGTTCAGTGTGTTTTCGAGAGAGATGACTTCCGTTGGGGAGCTGGATTATAAAATTAGCGAGCGTTCACGTAGGCAAATAGGGCCACATGCCTGTGGAGGTCCGTGCCGAGCACAATGTTCTCCTCAATGTCGGCGACAGTAAGGTGGTGACCTGTGAGATGGTGGTGAGCTATCGCAACTCACAAGCAATGTATTGGCTTACCGTTCGAGGGAACGACCATCTGCGAGTGCGCGCCGGAGTGGAAGGCCGTTCCGCCGGCTTCGTAACTTCGTCGGAGATGAGCATAAGGTTTGCGGTGGCCCCGGTGGGAAAGCACGAGTCACTCACCGGACGATGTGTGAACGGTGGTCGCACAGAACAGCGTACGGCGGCTGCTTGAGGTGCGTCCTCAGCGCAATCTGGTTGGACATGGTCCCAGACGGGAGGAAGAGGGCGTCCTCCTTGCCGGTAATTTTCGCCATATGCGCCTCGAAAGCGAGCGTCGTGGGCTCATGGTAGACGGCATCGCCAATAGAGGCCTTGGCAGCGTAGGCGTACATGTCGGGGGTAGGGGCTAGTCGTGGATTACCATAAGAGGCACGCCACAACGCGATCGTCATTAGCTTCCACTAACCTGTGATAGTGTCGGCTGTATGTACATTAGCGCGCTGTTCGACCTCGACCACACCACTACTTACAGATGAAGCTCCTTGACACCTCCTGAAACCCTTTCATGTTGTCCTGCGTGCGCGAGGTCACCAAAGCCGTTATCGCAGTGGGTGCACATGACTCACATCGGGCTCTAGCAGGGAGGAGAGGTCGACCTTGACTTCCTCGGCAATCTGGGCTCTAACGGCATCCATGTTCGCGGTCATGTTGACGGATCTTCTAGCTGAGGAGGAGATGGAAGTGGCTGAGCGCAACTGGGGCTTAGGCGGACGTGAGAGGAGACTAGAGAGGGAGCGGCGGACGAGAGGCAAGGACATGGGATCCGTGCAATACTCAGCAAGAGCAATATTTTATTTCTAGATCCTAGATCCGGATTGTCCAATGGCCATGTGCGAGTCTTCGCAGTCTGTCCCTGGTCCAGTCAGCATCCTCGCCAAATCGCTAAAACCACAAACACAAAAAATTCATATTCGCGCCGGTCCTGAGGAGATTAGATTATCAGCGTACCCGGCCACGTGGCTTTGCTGTGCCTCGCTCTCGATGCGCCGGCGGGTGGTTCTCGAATCTCGAGCTGATCGTGGCCGGTAGGCGTCGACCTCACCGTCTTTGTCCACGTCCCTCACGTCCTCGGGTTTCCTTCTCCTCTCTGGTCTCTCTGTGTCGTTTTGCTGTCTCTCTTCTTGTATCGGACTTCTTGTTTTCACTAGACTTAGGATGGGCAACGTACGCCAAAAGCTCGGACATGAATAGAAACGGCATCTTACCTATCGATAAAATTGCAGGGTGCGAAGGCAGCTCAGAAGAGGGAGAGGAACGCCGCAAAGGCGGGCGGGACTGCCAAGAGTCAGCTCAAAGTGAACCAGGCTGCAATGAACATCATCTGCCAGACCTGCAGACAGACTTTCGTACGTCTCGATTTGGCTTGCCACAGCACACTTTGCGCTTACCTGTACACATAGTTGCTGACCACGCGTGCTCCTGCGTGAGTTCCTTACATCCGGCTTCGAGGAGTCTGGACTGACACGCCCATAGGTTGGAGGAGCATGCGCAAAATAAGCATGGCAAGACTATGGCGGATTGCTTTCCCAATGTGAACGCCCCGAAGTGAAGGCGTACGGCATGTCCGTTCGCCTTTATTCGTGTACTTGTCGATATCGTAACTGTTCCCTGTCGGTTGCCTTGAATGATTGCAGTAGTGTGACGTGTGTTATGATGCATTAGGGGGATTATAAGGATACAGCTATAGCACGAAGGTCAAAATGTTGGCGTCAAGTCCGTCCTGGTGTGTCGTGGACTCGCTCTATAGCGAGAAACCGCCGGGACCAGCACTGCCGGCTGCCGCGCCGACCGCCTGCATCTTCTCTCCGACCTTCTTGTTCACCTCGAAGAATTTGGCTACGCAGCGGTCGATGCAGACGCTCTCGCCCTTGTTGAGGTCTCCTTCCGCGTATCGTGTGCTAATGCACTTGGCGTGACATGACCTGTACGAGATGGTGAATACGACGTGTGTCGGTGACGCGTCACGTTTTGTGCACTGACGAGACGATACGGTTGAAGATGTCCGTGATCATGTCGAGCCTGCAGGGACGTGTCAGCGATGGCTCGGCGGGAGTGTTGGCGCAATCTGGCACTCACTCCTGGGTGGCCATTTCCACGCGCTCCTGGTTGATGCCGCCAGCGGGGGCAGATCCGCGTCCGAGGAAAGACATTTTGTGTTGGAAGGTAGTGAAGTGGTCGTGAGGTATGAAAGAAGAGAAAGGGCCGGGAGGAAGGAGATGCGGAGGTGGTCGCTGGACGAGAGAGACTGGAGACTGGAGACGCCCAGCGCGACTGTACCGCCTACCAAATCCGGAACGAAAAAGTTTGCCCGTGACCTTTCGCGTCGATCGAATTCGTTCACTGCAGCCTCAACGGTCTTGCAGCACGGTCTTTCTCTTCTTCGTTCTGCGTACAACACACGCCTCTATATCTCTGCAGCGCTAGGACTTTGTGAAGAGAATATTGGACATGGTCGAATCCTCGTCTACTCTCGCGGTCCACAGGTGTCGCTTCGTCGACTTTGCGCCTTCGGCAGTCACTGCGCTCTGTTTTCCTCCTCTGCCTCTGCCGTCTGTGAAGGGGAAGAAGGCCGCAAACAGCCACACGTTCCCCGGGTTTGGACCACTTGTGATTGGTCGCGCGAATGGGAACATCGAACTCTGCGAGTGGACGGGCGCAAGCCCTCGCAGCCAAGCACCTCAAGCTTGGGTCGTGCGCAAGGTGGGTATCCATAGTTGATACTGATTTGTTGGTGGCTAAGCACGGCGGAATATTGGCAGACCTTAGTCGGCCCTTACCCATCAAAAGTTGAATCCCTCGCCCTTACTTTCCGCTCTCCAAGGCGTGCGGCACAGGAGGAGGTCCCTTCGTGGTCGAACCTCCGGTTATTCTCTGCCGGAGGCGGCAGTGAACTTGTAGAATGGGATATAGAGCAAGGGTGCATCAAAGTGAGTTCAAGGTGCATCTACAGTTAATGGGTCGCTCTCAACCCCAGTAGCGTACCATTAGCTCTCAAGGAGGACCCATCTGGTCCATCTCCCCCAATCCTGCGTCTACCATCCTCGCGCTCGGCTGCGAAGATGGTTCGGTGCGCCTCATAAGCCTTCAATATGATGGCTTGTCGCATCTTCGCCGTCTCGAGAGGGTAAAGAGCCGGATCCTCAGCATTGCATGGGGACCACCTGTCCCCAAGCAAAAGAAGACGCAGAATGCGGACGCGGAGTCTGACTCGGATGACGACGACGACGAATGGACGGACTCGTGGCTTGTGACCGGCTGTTCAGATAGTAGCTTGCGGAAGCTGGACTTTGCTACCGGACGTTCTGTGGATCGCATGGGTACAGACAAGATTCGCGGCGAGCGCACACTCGTATGGGCAGTGGGTGTACTAGGGTGAGGGACATCGATTTGTGAAGTGTTTTTTNAAATATGGCTAACTCGGCACAGGGATGGCACCATTGTGTCTGGAGATTCCATGGGCAATGTCAAGTTCTGGGATTCCAAGACATGCACCCAGCTGCAAAGCTTCCAGGGCCACGCTGCTGATGTGCTCTGCCTAACCGTCGGTCCTGTACGTCCATGTTGTTTATCTCGCTTGCACCGCTCTAACGTACATGCAGGATGGCACAGCAGTATACACATCCGGCGTTGACCAAAAAGTCACTCAATTCTCCTACGTGAAGACCTCCCGCTCGGACGCGAACCCTTCCCCTCTTGTCTCCCGCTCTACCGGCCGGTGGGTACAGTCCTGCTCACGCCGCCTACACTCCCACGACGTCCGCGCACTCGCCATCTGGCCACCATACACTCCTCTTCCTCCTTCACACCAACGACACTTCCCTGTGGACATCGCCCCGGTCCTAGCTTCGGGGGGGCTCGACATGTCTGTCGTCGTCACGCCTGCAGCGCTCCCCACAGCGACGCTCGCTGGCAAGGTAATAAACCCCCTCGCCACCAGCACTACCGCGACGTTCGAGGACGCGTACCACCGTCGGTTAGCGTACACGAGCGGCCCCGCGAGCTCTTCCGCGGTACATCTTGCCAAGAAGGCGCGGCTGCTCATGTGCACCCGGGAAGCGGGTCTGACGGTGTGGCGCATCTCGAAGCGGCAGCAGAAGAACGACGATGATACGGATCTGGACCCTGCGAATACTCAGGATAGTGGCTGGGAGCGCGTTTTGGACATGGACCTGAACGTGCAGACGAATATCGTTGCCGGTGCTATCTCTGATGACGGCAGGTGGATAGCAGTCGCAGATTGGTACGAGACCAAGCTGTTCCAGCTCTCGGAGGAGGTACGTCATTCATACTTGTTTACCTGCGAATCCGCGTTGTTCACAACATCACATCACGCAGAAGAACGGCGATTTGAAGCCTCGACGAATACGCGCCTTCGCATCGCTGGTGCAGGGCCAGCTACCCGGCTCGTCGTCCTCAGGCGCATCCTCACTGCTCTTCACCCCYGACTCCTCGAAACTCGTTCTTGCTACGTCCATTTCCTCCACCATCCTCATCATCGACCTTGGCTCCGCCGACCGCGCACCCCGCGTTCTTCGCAAGTTCGAGCAGCACAGACTCCGAGAAGGCTTGGTCAACAACCGGGTCATCAAGGGCCGCAAAGGCTCCTCTCCTGCCGCGGCRGAYGGCGAYGTCGAGATGGCCGACGAGAACGAGGATAGTGCACAGCCCACTGCCGAGTCCGAATCGGACTCTGACTCGGACTCCGACGTCGAAGACTCCAAGCGCGTGCGCACAACGATCACGCGCATGGCCGTCAGCCCAGACGGCCAATGGCTCGCAACAGCAGACGACCGGCGGCGTACGCACGTCTTCAACCTCGACGCGGTGCAGCACCACGGCGCACTGCCGACGTTCCCGCGCGCCGTGCACGCGCTCGCGTTCGACGCGTCCGCGCCGCACATGCTCGTGCTCGGCTTCGCGGACAACGCGCTCGAGGTGTACGACGTCGAGGCGCGCGCGTTCCCCCGCTGGGCGCGCGCCCTCGTCCACACGCTCCCGCCCCGCTTCACGCGCCTCCACGATCCTGTGCTTGGCGTCACGTTTGACCCTGGCGCGAGCCCTGTGCCGCCGGCGGGNCGGGAACGAGGAGGAGGGCGGTGGGTCGCCCCTGCCCCCGAAGACAGCGCTGTTCTGGGGCGCGACGTGGATCTGCAAGGTTAACATGACGGAGCGGATTGGCTATGGAGGCTTCGAGAAGCGGCGCCGCGGGAAGCGGAAGGCGGCGGACGTGAATGCGAACGGACGCGTGGAGGTGCAGATGGAGGAGGGCCAGCAGGACCAGCAACAACAGCAACAGCGGAACTTCAAGCTCATCACTCATTATCGGCCGTTGCTCTTCGTGGACTTTATCGCCCCTGGCGAGCTTGTCGTCGTCGAGCGGCCGCTCGTGGACGTGCTCGCCAAGCTCCCGCCTGCGTACTTCAAGCCCAAGTACGGTGCTTCATAGTGATGTCAACGGCTATGTACAGGCGTGTTTGTACGGTATGGGGAGCGTTACAGGTCATCGTCTATGGGGGTCGCTGTCATCTATGTACGTGAGGTAAAAGTAAACTATGGCTTGTGTATACTGTTCAGTATGAAGAAATGCCATGCTAATGCTACAGTGGGTGAGAGGGGAGACCAAAGAAAATGTAAAGGGCTCGTTATGAGCGCAGGAAAGTGAGTTACCAAGGAAACTTCCAGTGRGGTGGCCGTCGACGTTTACTTCACCATGCGCTCCATGGCCTCTTTACGATCCTGGATCTCGTCCTCCCTGTGRTATGATCAGYGGRTGCTTCAACGRTGYAGRYATGSACMGRYRAGACGTACTTTGCGTTCARTARTGAGAGGTAGAGCGTCCAGAACACTCCRCATGTRGAYTGGAAGGGGACGCGATACGGCAAGGGCATGTATCGGAAGTTGATRAGCTKAACGACAAAGYRTTAGACATGCAACCARYACYCAGCRCMTSAMAGAWWACTCACCTGCGCGAGRGGCCAGACCTGCCAATTGGCGATCAGTGCGGGTTTGTACARGTCTTTATACCTCTCYTCGATRTGTTTAGGGCTYCGCCCTTCCATTGCACCCATCGAACCTATGAATAGAGCAAGCTGSACAAAKTGKGGTCAGAATCCAGGACGYGTCGCGTTTGAACTSGCAGGTCAACGTACCCCAATGGGTGCCCTGAGAAGACGTCAGTAACCCACTYCAGTRTACGAACGRCTAGCACACTTACATGAAGAGCTGATCGGCACCRACSCGCCTGGCAAGGGCTCKCAAGCTGACCTTGCCAGGGTTGGCGCCTCCCAGTGGACGCAGCGGGAAATGTCGCTCRAGGAAGAAGTTCCAACGACCGATRAGYGGTCCTAAATGTAGCGCGTGAGTATGTTAAACCTTGKGTTCATGGGCCGAGAACGMGGWCGCGTACCCATTCCGAATCCGAACGCGAAGAAGCGCAGAGTTCGTGGAACGTCATACTTGCGTTGCCTCCGGTGCTCTTCCGGCGTGTCCTCGACCTGCGATCAGTCAGGCAAAGCAGCTCACATGGGCRAGTTATTATGAGTTTACGTACGACGCGTTGRGTGAACTGGGCAACTACATCTCCGAGGGCGTTGAGTGCACCGTTTGTGAAGGCAAGGGTCGTGTATGGATGGGATTCAAAGGATTGCTGATAGACGCGAGCGAGTGCGACGTTGGCCATGATGAGTTCAAAGAGAAAAGACAGATGAAGAGTTTGCCMGAGAGGAAGCAGCCATAAANGACGAGAGGAAGAACTCCACTGGCTCCTATGCGRATGGCGTTCTGCGCCTCTTTCTTGCGGAGTCTTGGTCTTATCCTCGGCGCTTCTTTCCCTCCCGCCGCGATCACGCACCTGACGTCACTCCCTATCGTACGCCCGCCACGAACCTTCCAGACAGCCTCCGCCGCCGCCGTACGCGTCGCGCGTATCATCGGCATGTTTACAGACATGGACCAGCCACAACGTCCCGTTTCTATTCGAATCGTAATCGTACGACGACACATAGAATCTGACAACGGTCACTCGAATCATCCAGCCACACGTAGAGACTWAAYACGAACACAATCACAGCAGWCGCAGCTTGCCCGTCACCTTGTTCACCAACTCTACYGGGGCTAKCGTCNMAACATGGTTAGGGAAKTCATSYRYCRYGCNATGGANNACGCRCACRTACCTGGTCCGATACCGAGCACMGTACGCGAACCCGCAGCTATTTGGGTACGCCCACTGCGAAACGGTGAACCCTCTATCACTCGTAGAAGGAGCACGGACTCACGCGTCAACAATTGAGCGGGCCGCGAGGTTCAGGCTTTTCGCCATGGCTTCYAACTCAAGTARCTCATCTTCTGAGTTCGCCTTCAGCGCGATCTTGGCTTGCCTGARTGTCSTTTGAGCTTGCGKYCCCYCGCGAATGGCTCATTKWACATACCCTGTCCGCTCCCAATGCTTCAACAGCTATATGGACCCGTTAGCAAGGTGCACYTRTCACATACTGCCTTCGAAGAYCACTTACRCCGGGATTGGTCTTTTGTAGGATCTTGTAACATGCCAGTGTCGCGTGTCTTGTGGACGCATGAGCGTYAAGYTRACGAATGGTRATCATACAGCCTACCCGCATCTGCTCGCAAAGCATTARCAGCGACCAGAYTCCGAGGTGTATACCAACTTACTGCGCCGCTATTTTACCAGTAGTCATTCCGAGGTCGGTTCGGACRACCAGTACCTAGAAAGTGCGATGTATATTGAGCGTGTRTGCTGCCACACGCGCAYCAGTTGTATGTACCATCTTGCACGGCTCCAAGAATCCAGGTTTGATAGCGGACAAATCTCCATCCGCAAGGTCTTCCTCTTCACTTTCGCTCTCTTCCTCCTCGTTCTTCTTCGTAGGCTTCGCTAMTTCGGACACCGGTGGTGGCACCGGCGCACTTTCGCTACCAATCTTCCTGCCATGGTTCACCCASGCGCCAAGCACATATCCCGCGCTGAGAGAGGCGACCAGAGACGCTGCAAAGACGACTGCGAGACGTGTCAGACGGAAGCRGGYGCGACGAGGGAGACGGCGGGCAGACCACTTTGAGCAGTTGAGAGCGAAGACATGGTGTACCCGGCAAGCGCCGARCCAATCCGCGCCTGCTTTCTCGACTTTTTGYCTGGGCGCCTGTCGTAGCCGTCCTCNNTCCNNNCTNNNCNNNGTCCTCCGTCTTCCCTCCTCCCGGATCCYCCTTTACTCTCTGGTTTCGTTCACTCCGTAACATYGGCRTCGTCTCTTTACTGTGAAACGAACGAGCACTGAGCACACAACGAGTAYCCGAAATGTCCGTGGACGAGACCAATGCGCCTGCACCGGTCCCTCAGGCAGCCCCAGCGGGCGCGCCGGAGCGCAAGCCCTTCTCGGAGCTCGACCTCTCAGAAAACACYATGAARGCCCTCAGCGACATGGGCTTCAAGACGATGACTGCTATYCAAGAAAAGGCTATCCCCCCACTGCTCGCGGGGAAGGATGTTCTGGGTGCGGCTCGGACAGGATCTGGAAAGACTCTGGCGTTCCTCATTCCCGCGGTGGAATTGTTGCACAGGATGAAGTTCAAGCCTCGCAATGGTATGKTMYATNAYATGACGARCGTAGRTATYYATGGTGCTCATSGTGCTGCRTTTTGTCCTCTTGCGCAGGTACTGGTGTTATYATCATCTCGCCCACTCGAGARCTYGCGCTGCAGATCTTCGGTGTYGCGAAGGAGCTCATGGCACATCACTCACAAACGTTTGGTATCATCATGGGAGGGGCGAACCGGAAAGCGGAGGAAATCAAGCTGCAGAAGGGTGTCAACTTGYTGATCGCGACACCGGGTCGTCTCATTGATCACTTGGAGGTATGTCATACTTTCAAAGAATCYCCTCGCTAGTAATGTGTATGAACCYGTCATGTGYAGGGAACGAAAGGTTTCATCTTCCGGAATCTGAAGTGTCTCGTCATTGATGAGGCTGACCGGATATTGGAGGTCGGTTTCGAGGAGCAGATGAAGAAAATCATCAATATCCTCCCTAACGGTACGCCTCCTGTCTYCTGCAATMCCWTGGYCTYRRCTAATRTCGSATTTAGAGGGCAGGCAGTCCATGCTYTTCTCCGCAACACARACAACYAAAGTCACCGACCTTGCRCGGATATCACTACGACCAGGGCCTYTGTATGTCGATGTTGACAAAACCGAGGCGACGAGTACGGTATCGACACTTTCYCAGGGCTATGTCGTTTGTCCCTCAGATCGTCGCTTCCTCCTGCTCTTCACTTTCCTCAAGAAGAACATGAAGAAGAAGATGGTCGTCTTCTTYTCAAGCTGCAACTCTGTAAAATACCACGCCGAACTCCTGAACTACATCGATGTTCCCGTCCTCGACTTGCACGTACGTCTGCGTTCCCGACACTTATTCGTTCTCCAYATGCTCATAGAGAAATGTCTCYSTAGGGCAAGCAAAAGCAACAAAAGCGAACMACCACGTTCTTCGAGTTCTGCAATGCGGAGACGGGAACGCTGCTTTGCACRGATGTCGCTGCGCGTGGACTTGATATCCCCGCCGTCGACTGGATCATTCAGTACGACCCTCCAGATGACCCCCGTGACTACATCCACCGTGTCGGCCGTACTGCCCGTGCAGGAAGGGAGGGAAAGAGTTTGATGTTCCTTCTACCGAGCGAGCTCGGTTTCCTGCGGTATCTGAAGGAGGCRAAGGTTCCTCTGAACGAGTTCACCTTCCCTGCGGACAAGATCGCAAACGTCCAGTCACARGTATGTYCTACYCAACATTCTCTCTCRCGCTCAATCMATYTCTSATCCTGYCTACGTTCGYAGTTGGARAAACTGCTGCAGAAGAACTACTTCYTGCACCAGTCCGCCAAGGACGGCTACCGGTCGTATCTGCAAGCGTACGCGTCGTACTCGCTGAAGAAGATCTTCGACGTCAACCAGCTCGACCTCGCCAAGGTCGGGAAGGCGTTCGGGTTCGCCGTGCCCCCGCGCGTGCACCTGAACATCGGTGGCGGGAAGGGTGGTGCYGGRCGRAGYGGGAAGAAGCGGAGGCATGGCGACGATGGGTCGGACGAGGAGTGGGAGGAGATCGACGCGGTCGACAAGGAGGACGAGGGCGAGGGCGCGGAGGAGGAGGAGCCGCAGAACGTGCGCGCTGGGCGGAGAGAGCAGTCGAAGGCGCGACGGATCGAGACGCTTGGGMGGAGGAARACCGAGAAGGAGGTGTACAAGAAAGGCCAGGAAAGGAAGAAAATGAAGGCAGAAGGCACCCNAGTGGAGTCGTTGACYGGTACYGTNNNNGTAGCCGTCGCCTGCTGTTCTCGCAAGGGCTGCACCGGTGCTGCGGTACTGCGACATTTCGGCCCCGCGCGTGCCCCTTCTCCTCGTGTTTCTTACCCGCGTGTTGTTCTTTTCTGTGCTGTGTGTTATCTTACTTATGCATTGGTTGTTCGTGTACCACTACGCGACCTTGTTCTCCGCGTGCGCACAACGTTGCGATGGAACAACAAGCGAATACTGGCTAGCTCGCGCGTGGTGGACCTGAGCATGCATCATGGTGCAGTTGCATGGGGCTCGCGCGCGGGATGCGTTCACTGATGTCGATGGAATGCGGGCGCTCCYCGAGCATGCGCCGGCCCTAAAGAAGAACCTCGTGTGCGTCACTGCGCGGTGCCTGGGTGTCACTCGTCCACCGTCCACGTCCCGACCGCCTACTCACCTTCTTTCTCTCCCCCCGTCCCNGACAGCAGCAGCAAGCGCGACAGCGGAATCACTCCAGGGCAATGGCTACCACGCAGGTGAGGCGCGAATTCTCTTTGGCTGCGATGCGGAAGTCGGCCTGGGGAGAGGGAGAGAGCTCTGACGCGATGGATGTGTGGACAGCATTACATGTGGGCCGCGGGCCACTTTATCTTGCTGGCGTGCTCCTTCAAGTTCTTCCTTGCGAAGCTCCTCTTCCAGGATCCTTCTTCGTGGTGGTATAAGAGTGCGTGCTTTTCTTTGAGCGTCATTAATATGCAAAGGATGGGGATTGAGGTGCGTCTTGCGGCGTCCAGCGAGCTTCCTCGGCGCGCTCGTCAGTTATGCCATCGTATGCCAGTATGTGTAGATTTCTCTTGGTATTGGCCTCTGGTACTGATCTGAGTGTTCACAGAAAGTCATTGGGGGTATGTACCGCTCTATCGACCCGGTGATACATGATATGGACAAATCATTCTTCAGACCCCACAACCGAACCTTGCCTGGGTACGGCGCGCCCTCCTGGATGAGGTACGTCCATTAACAGATTGGTGAGATGCATCAAACTGAATGTGGCCTGCAGAACATCCAATACTTCCTCATGGCCTTCTTCTGGTGGACTGCGAGGCCCGTGACGCGTATGTTTTGCCACCCTATACTCCATAAGATTGTGCTCAGACTCTCGTTTGGACGATAGTTGCCCTTGTGCCATACGCGATTTTCTCGCTCTTCCACGCTCTGACGTTCACGCGCACGACGCTGCTACCGCAGTTCCTCCCTCCCGGGCCCCCTCCCCAGCCGGGTGCTGCGCCCACCCCTCACCCCCTTGCTAAGAAGCTCCAGGTTTGGGTCAAGGGTACGTGTCCGCGTTCAGTTCATCTGTGGCACGGTGCTGATATGTCGTATAGCCAACTACGATAACGCGATGAGGGCGGTCGCCTTCACTGAGCTGGTCATCTTGGGCCGTGTCATTCTGGGCATATTCCTCCGTCGCAACGCTCTCTTGACGCCCATCATCTACGCCCACTTCTTGCGCCAGCGCTGGTACCAGAGCAAGTTCACACGGGATGCCGTCGCGCTCGTGCACGCGCGCATCTACGCGTTCGTGACCAGCCCTGGCAAGCCTCCGGTTGTGGCGCAGATCTACACGCACGCCACGGATCTCACTCGCAGGTGGGCCGGGTCGACGATCCAGGCAGCTGGCGCGGCAGGTGCGGGTGCGGGTGCAGGTGCGAGGAGGCAGTGAGCGAGCGATGAGTGCCTTCTTCCTACAATATTGCTGTCTTCTCCTTGAACTCTGTTTTGAGTGGGACGATAGAATGATCCAATGCTATGTGTTTATATAACGACCTCACGCCTTGATGTCGAGCCTCTATCTCGCGAACCGCGCCGTGCGACTGAGGTGCTAAGGGCTGGCTCCTCTCCGCTCCTGTCTGTTGGGGCCTTCTTATGCCGGTATGTATGACGTCACGCGTCGAGTATATAAACGCGACCCGCGAAGGGGCAAAGACATCGACTCCTGAAGCACATCCGCACGACTACTGCTCTCTCACAACTAAACCACAATGTCTTCTGTTTCTTCTGCTATCGGGAACCTCATCCAGGCCCTCGCGGGGATCGGCACGTCCCTGCTGAACTCGGTGTTGGCTGTCATACAAGCCATCTTTGCGCTCGTCCAGGACTTTGTGGGCAGCCTCCTGCAGCTCGTGCAGGCGTTCGTTGCCTTCACGGCGGACCTCTTCCAAGGTGTGGTAGGATTTGTCGCCGGTGAGTATAATGAGCGGGATGGGGTAGGAAGTCAGGCGCGCTGACAATGTAATGGGTCAACTTCGCTCAGCCAACTTCTTTGGGATACTCCTTATTGGCGGGGTGTACTACTGGTACACTCATCGACAGGGCGGACGAAGCGCGCCGCAGAAGCGGCTGACTTGATTCCGAGATGGTGAGTAGAACGGCTGACGGTGGCTGCATGCCGGTACATGTCGTAACGACCTTCGTCTTCGGCATAGAAGCGAAAACAGGAAGTGGCTGACCGGTGGTTGTTGCAGGTGTTCGCCCGCTATTGTATGTATGAGTAGTGCTTGTGAACGAGTATAGTGTATCAATAAATGTGTCAATGCTGGTGCAGTGAAAGTTGTGAGGTAGCCGCTCGGGCCAAACAGGAGAAAATAGGCGCCAGAGGGCGGGAGAGGATTTGAAGACGGGTTGGCTGAGAGCAGCGACTGAGACGACGCGAGCAGCCTCCTCGGACGAAGGGGTCCATGTCACGAATCCCCGTCCCAGCACATTCCCCTTCCTACAACCGTAGCGCAGGCGCTCAACGTGCTGCCTCTCCCATCCCCTTCCCTGCTGAACGCGCCGTCTCTCCCCTCCCTCCCTCTCGCCACCACACCACCGCATCCATGTCCACGCTCTCAGGCTCGGCCGCGGACACCCGCAAGAAGCAGAACAAACGCGACGAGGTACGTGTCACCTGTCCCCTTCCTTCTCCACGGGTGTCCCATTCCCTCTCGGGCGACGAAATCTGCCACCTCCATACATAATGGCACACCCCGRATACACGTGTATCCGGCCCAATGTCCTCGACGCCCACCTCCCCGTCCCCTGCCTCCCCAGAGCGCAGCGTCGCCCCCGCGCACTCCCCTTCCAAGCGCCGCACCCCCCTTCGCCAGCAGACTGGTGCTGACGGCCCGTATGTGCAGGCGATCCGCAAGAAGATCGAGTCCGAGCTCTCCAGGAAGCGGACCATCTCCACCACCCAGCACCAGGGCGGCCGCAGGCGCAGAGACAAGCCCAATGTCCAGAAGGGCACCGTCGCCGCCCTCAAGCCGAGCCCTGCGCTCACCGTCCCCGAGAACATCACCGTGTCCGAGGCTAGCCAGCTCTGCGCGGCCAAGCGGACGGACTGTGTGCTCGTCGTGGATGATGACGAGGGTTTGAGCGGTATTTTCACGGCCAAGGATTTGGCTTACAGGGTGCGTGCTCAGCAAAATAGTATTCGATACTGTTTTCATTGTAGACCAGGTCACGGCGGAGGGCTTGGACCCGCATATTACCCCCNGTCAGTCATATCATGACCAAAGCCCCGCTGGTCACTCGGGATACCACTAGCGCGACTGAAGCGCTGCAGCTCATGGTCCAGAAGCACTTCCGGCACTTGGTGAGTCCTCACATTGTGTAACTCAGTATCAGTGTATTAACCACCGTGCTATCTAGCCCGTCTGCAACGAAGAGGGCAACGTCGTCGGTCTGCTCGACATTACCAAGGTCTTCCACGAGGCCCTGGACAAAGTCGAACGGAGCTCGTCTGCCTCGGAAAAGCTGTACAGCGCGCTCGCCGGTGTCCAGTCCGAGCTCGGCGCCGGTCTGGGCTCAAACCCACAGGCAGCCGCGATGCTTTCATACGTCGAGGCCCTCCGCGAGAAGACCGCGTTGCCAGACTTGACGACCGTTATGGACTCCCGCACCCAGCCTGCCACGGTCGGCCCGAAGACGACCGTCCGGGACGTCGCGAAACTCATGAAGGAGCGGCGCACGACCGCCGTGTGCGTTATGGAGCCCGCTGCGCCCGGCCAGACGGGTGCCCCGAAGATTGCGGGTATCTTCACGAGCAAGGATATCGTGCTGCGTGTGATCGCGGCTGGGTTGGACGCGACGAGGTGTAGCGTGGTCCGTGTGATGACCCCTCATCCTGACACGGCTGCCCCCACGATGACGATCCATGACGCGCTCAAGAAGATGTACAGTGAGTGATTGGCCCTTTCGGACTACGGACAATGCCTGATTGTTCGTTCCCTAGCCGGGCACTATCTCAATCTCCCCGTTGTGGAGGCAGATGGCCGCCTGGTCGCGATCGTGGATGTCCTCAAGTTGACATACGCTACTCTCGAGCAGGTAGGCAACATTGCCACTCCTTCACGCCCACTCGCTCTAACACGTGTTGTAGATGAATGCCATGTCCGCAGAAGCTGCCGGCGGCGAGAACGAAGCTGAGGGCGGCCCGATGTGGGGCCGTTTCTTCGAGTCGCTCGGGGCCAACGAGGACACGGAGTCGATGGTGTCGGGCTCTCATTACCCCAATGACACTCCTTCGCGTCCGCGTCGTTTCTCTCGGAGCATGTCCCACCTCATTCAGTCTCCGCACTCCGAGGTCCACCCGAACGACTCGGCTTCCGTTGTGGATGATGACCAGGACTCTGCTCTTGCTGGCTACCCTAAGCACGAGAACGTCCCGTCGATCGTTGGGCCCCCTGCGCCCATTCCTCCTGTCGATGACGGCACGTACGTGTTCAAGTTCCGCACCCCCAGCGGACGTACGCACCGTTTCCAGGCTCGTCACGACAACGTCGAGATCCTGCGCGAAATCGTTGCTGGCAAGCTCGCGACAGACCCGTTCTTCACTGGGTACAAGACGTCGGACCCGTCAGAGCTCCCTCCGGACCCGACGGACTTCACGCTCTCGTACACGGATGAGGACGGGGACATCGTGCTCATCACGTCCGACTCGGACGTCAGCGATGCGGTCAAGATCGCGCGCTCGACCAACACGGACCGTGTCGTGCTCTTCATCCAGGGCGGCAGGGGCTGGTCGGAGGTCATGGCGGAGAAGAGCGCCGCGCAAGCGGAGGCGGTCGCTGCCGCGGCCGCACAAGAGATGAAGGAAGTCGAAAAGACCGAGTCGGTGGTGGTGTCTCCTCCTCCCCCTACGATGTCCNGTCCCCCCCGACCCCCTACGCGCCCCCGCCGTACCCCGTGCAGCCCGTCGCGCCGGAGCCGGAGCTGGTCATGGGGATCCCGAAGGACCTCTTGTTGCCCGCGAGCATCGGCGCTCTCGCTGCCGTCATCCTAGGCGTGTTCACGATCTCTCGTCTCACGCGGTAAATAATACCGAATCGTTGTTGCTGGCTGGCGAGCGGCAGCAGTAATCAGTGGGTGTGCATGGACGGCGGCGTCGCGGCGGTCGGTTACGGTATGGTGTGGATGGCTCGCGGATTCCCGATACCTTAGTTTGGATCAATCCCAGTACCCCTCTGTCTCGCGTGCTATATGAGATGCATTAGTTTAAGTGCTATTGTTTTTGTCTCCCCTCGTTCTTTAACTCTTTTGACGAAGCTGTTCATGCGTAACGAGATAGAAATGCTACTAGACACGACCCCTCGCCTTCTGCCCAAGACTCAAGTTGTGTGGCTTGTGGGCGCCCAGCAAGTGGAAGACGGAGTAAAGATTTGCACCGCTGTTTATTGGCTCCCACGTGGCCGAACGCGTCCCCGAGCACGATCGGTACGCGCCCGTGGGCCGTTGRCGTTCTCCAGGCAGCGCTCACTCGGCCTGCAGCCTCAGCTCGCCCTCGCCGGTGCCACACACCGCTCCTCCCGCTCGTMGACCCGCACTCGTCCTCGTACTCAGGGCCTCACCAGTCTTTGCGTCGCACGCACACCACGCACGGCACGCGCTAGGCGGGGTCGTCGTCCGCAGTACATGTCCGTCCGTCCCCGCGAGCAGCCCTCCTGCCACTCCGATGCCGAAACGAGAGCGCGATGAGGCGGTCGCTGAGCTCGTGCGTGTCTCTTGTCGTTTCCTCTGTGGTGTGGTGTGTAGGGCTGATTGTGTACACGGGGGCTGGGATGTGGTAGAGTTCGACCATCTTTGCGGAGATGCTCGAGGAGATCCTCATGGACGTCGTGCAGCAGTCGCACAAGGAGATCGCCCGCGCCCGGGCGGTGTGCGACGTCTGCCACACGAGGTGCGTGTCGTGGCGGGTCTTCTCTTTCTGAACCTGTAGTATTGACCCCTCCGTGTGTTACGATTCAGGTGCAACGCAGGTCAGTGCATTGTCATTTCACGTGTGGGCTGGATGGTTCATGGAGCTCGTCTGGGACAGTGCATCTACCGGGGCCGTCAAACGCGAGCTCGTCTCGGGTGCCCACCCCCAATGGGGACGCACGCGCTGGCGATGGAAACAGCCCGTCTGGGACGGGGACGAACACGCCCGTGAACGGAAAGGATGGCACGATCTACCTCGAATGTGTGGAGTGTAAACGACCGGTGAGCCTCCCGTCCCGCCCCTCCTCTCGCTCGCTCCAAGGACAAGGAGAAGTCTCTAACGCATCCACGATTCACGCCTCGCAGATGGCGGCGAACCGGTATGCGTCGCACCTCAGCACCTGCATGGGCATCGGCAATAGGCGCGGGGCTGCGCGGAACGTGACGGCGAAGTCGAAGCTTGGGAGCGAGTTTGGCAAATCGGCGTCCCCGCGGCTCGCTTCGGAGGCCGCGCACCTGTCCGATGACGGTGGGAAACCGTTCTTGCCGCCGCCTAAAGGGAAGGGTAAGGCGAAGGGGAAGAAGACAGGTGCGTAGTACTCTAAGTGTTAGAAAGTTGACCGGGAACTGATTGGCGATGCGCTCTAGACGAGATCACCCTTAATGCGAACGGGAAACGGGTACGTGTTGGTGTGAGAGGTTCGATGCGTTCCGGTGCTAACAGGATAGTACAGACCGGGTCCCCCTCAATATCGCCCGCGAAGAAGTCTAAGAAGCAGAAGATTGCAGGTGCGTGTTGGTCGCCCATAGTCGTGGTAGGATCTACCCTGACAGGTCATCCAGGTCCGCCTTCCTCCCGGGTCAAGCATGACCCAGACTCTCCTGCGTCCCCAGCTAATGTGAGCTCTGATGTTGTGTGTACCAAGATACGAACTGGAACTGATTATGCCCCTCTTCTTCAGCTCTTACCAGTGGCACCGGGTGCAGCACGAGTGCCGTCACGGCTGCGGGAATCTTCCATCGCGTCTTCCCTCCAGCGAGATCACCGCTCATCTTCGCCGGACTCGCCCACTCGGCTCTCATCTCCCGCCCGCTCCATCTCCACACAGGCGTCCACGGTCATACGGAGCCCCGCGATTAGTAGCGCAACCATCAAGACGAAGCAGACGAACGGGAAGGGCCGCGGCGCGCCTGCGCCGCCACGCTTGCCCAGCCCGCCTCGCCCTCCACCTCCTGTCCCCATCATCCGAATGCCAGACACAGACTACCTCGTCGGTAAGTCGCTGTGGAGCCCCCGTGACTTCGTAGTGGAGATGCTGACGGCGAAGCAGATGTAGAGGGGGAGGAGACGGGCTCTTCCACTGACACCGACAGCGACTGACGAGCGAGTGGGACCGCGGACTGGCCTCGGGGATATTTATCTCATGCTATTGCCTTTTGATTTGTACAGCATCTTCACCTAGTTATATCGGCCGCTCGGGATGCTCAGGATACCACACATCTCGCGTTTGTACTCTAGAGTATGTATGCATTCGTCTGACCGTGACTCTGCCGTCCGTTCGAACTGCGGACGTCTGTTCTTGGGGCTTACATAGCCCCAAAGTTTATATGGCCGACGAAACATCTGAGGTGCGTCTCCGGTTGGCAACTGCGCCCGTAGCTCACTGACGAACTGTCCAACTCGATCCTTCTCAAAGCACCGTCAATGCTGCATGCACACGGACCCCAAGCATCGCCGCTCAACCGTGTTCGTCTCTATGTTGACAAACTCTACAACAGAATTTGAGAAGTTATTCAATGGCGTCCTGTCCGCACATCGTTACGTCGCCGGTCCATACGAGGTAACAGCGTCGTCTCAACGCAAGTTCTGCGTGCTGCGGACACCGGAGCGATCTAACACGAGTTAACATTGCCGACATCCTGTCGAATTTGCTTTCGCAGAAGTTAGCTCCCGTCAGAAGCTGCACCGTCTATGGTGGTTTCCCAACAGCCAGCATGGTTGTCTCCTGTCAAAAGGGTGAATAACAACCGTGATTCAGTATAGTTTGGCATGTATAGAAAGCCTGCCGCTGTGGACAATGACTGGGATCTCTGCTCCATTCCTCATGCTGTCCACACTACCCCTGAACATCTCTTCGGGAGATACAGCTGCGAACGCTTCACAGGATGCGTCCCAGCTCATTGGTGCAATCTTGGACGCAGTCGCGTACGGTGAGCACCACCTCATGCCACATTCTCGGTCTTCAAATAGCTTGACTAGTATCCTAGGTTTGCATATCGCGGTCTTCTGGCAATGCGTGTTCTACATCCTTCCTCAGGTCATACGCAGTCGCACGCGGGGCGCCATAGGACGACTTGTCTACGTCGTCACGATGTTCCTCATCGGGACGACTTACTTCGTTAGTAACACTAAGCTGGCGCTGCTTATGTTCGTTGATCACCGTCTCTACCCTGGGGGGCCGAGTTCGTGGTTAACATCGCATACGGAGAACATTGTGAATGTCATAGACATCGTGACATTCATGCTCTGTACCTTCTTAGCCGATGGAATGCTCGTGAGTAGCTGCACCAGTATCATTCTGGGGGAATCGCTGACTAAATGCTGTAGTTGTGGCGAACTTACGTCTTGTGGGACTATCGGAAGGCGGTCATGCTTTTGCCCTTTCTGCTTTACCTGACCGCTACGGGTACGACGATTTGTCAACGCTCTACTGAACCACAGATCTGACCAGCCATTTTAGCGCTGTCGGTCCCAACGTTCCTACAGCTGACGCGTCCTCATATGAGCATCTTGCTTCACACCTCCACGCCATTCATGGTCCTCTATTTCTCGATATCCATCTCGACGACCACTCTGCTCCACATACTTCTCGTCGGCCGCCTAGCGTATATGAGCTATCATTCGAGATGGAAGGGGTCTGCGGCAACATACGTGTCAATCTACGCCATGATCATCGAGTCCGCTGTACCCTACGCGGCCCTCAGCTTGGTCTTCCTTGTGACCTACGTGCGACACAGCGACGCTCAGCATGCTGTGCTCCCAGTACTCAGTCAAGTCATGGTACGTCCTGCCTCCTTTGACAGCCATCTTCTACGAAATTCACGTCTCGGATTCTACCAACCCAGTGCATCAACCCGGAGCTCCTCATCCTTCGTGTCGCGCGGCGTCGCTCATTGGCAGAACTCGCGACGAAGGCCAATGTGGCGGCTCCAGGCGTCGCGTTCACGCAATTGATCGATCCGCATCCGGATGTACTACCGACGAGTAGGCCCATTATCGTGGCACCGCGATCAATTGAAGACAGAACCAGCCGTACTCGCGCTCCGCGCCCTGATCTTCTGCCCCTCTGACCCTCTAGTAGATGTGTCAATGGGTACCGTTTCACCTTGCAAGTGACTCATGATTTTGTTCACTATACCCGCTTTATGTTGCAGTGTATGCCGCAATGTATGCATTTGTCTGACTTCCAAGTTCAAGGGTTGGAAATGGACGCTAAACAATGCGCATCGTCCATTAGAGACTTACTTGTGCTAGATCCTACATCAATTCGAAGCTTGAATGGTTGGGTGTGAATTACCGTGAGGTGTGTCACATCAGCAAACTACGCCGGTTTGGAAGCTCACTCACTACACCTCGATTGTCTCTCAGCGTGCCAGTATTCGCGGGCGTGGTTAGATATTAGCCTTGTGCCTCCAGGAGGGGCTAAGCGTCAGACTCGTTTGCGCGCCCACAAGGGCTGCGGTCCCCTGAGATCTACGTGGAGTCCTCGAAATTACAGTATGACTCCGATGTGAACAGTGTCTCCATGCACAGAATTGAACCTGCGGCCCTGGTCCGCTTGAGAGCGCTCATGAACCAGACAATGCAATGACGGCATAGTAAGATTGTAACGTCTTCGTTACCAGCACTTCACGGGCTAATCCTCTGGTAGTTGTCCATCCTCGGGGGCGGCCGGCTAGCATTATCTGGTCACTCGAGGGTATTGAATGCATTCGGCTGCATTCGGATTCCCCATGCTGATATTTTGTAGATGCCGTCACACAGAGTTCAACGCTAGCATGGTTGCAGCGTGCCGCCACTGGGTGCCACTGGAGGCATCACGTCCGCAGAGTCACCGTGGCACGATACAGCTGCTCTCAGTCCCTGCTCTCCGCCCGCGCCTTTCTTCGAAACATATGATGAAGTCCGCCGGTACAAGATCACGAGAGATCGCACTGGATTCGTGCATATGGGAGAAGTTCAGACTAGCGGCCAGCTTCTCCTTCCACAAAGAGGACACAGTACGCAAATCGCGGTCACGTCGCACGAAGCGAGCACGAAGCTATGCGCATAGCACCTGGGAGCCCCCACCTACCTTGCCAACGAGTTGACAGTTGCCACATGATGTCCTGTCAATGAAAGAACCCGATAGCAGCATAGCAGAAACAGATTCTTACGGGCTGGGTTACTATATAGACCCCTTCCCTACTCTCGAGCTATTATGCCTTTGGTCACTCTGGACGACCGCGCCACGTCCCCCCGCTCCCTCTAGATCTGCTACGACTCCTCAGGAGATTCCAAGAGATTTGATGGGGGACGTGCCGCTAGAAACCTCTCAATTTATTGGAGTGATTGGTGCCGCCATTACATATGGTGAGTACATTACTTTGTCTCCATCAACGTGATCCATCTGACCGAGTTTCAGGCTTGCATATAGCTGTATTCTGGCAATGCATGTACTACATCCTTCCCCAGGCAATCCGGCACGGTACGCGGACCAACGCAGGCCTCCTTGCCTATGTCATCATTACATTCGCACTTGGAACCGTTACGATGGCGTGCAACGCTAGGCTGGCCCAGCTCATGCTCGTCAACAATCGCACATACCCGGGGGGNACCGAGTGTGTGGCTATCATCGCATACTGAAGACGCCGTGAACGTCCTTGGCACCATTTCGTATATGCTTTGTGTCTTCTTGGCTGATGGGCTTCTTGTGAGTGTATACACGCTGGCATGTACCGGTGGGTCCTGGTTCGGGCGTTGCTCACCGCTCGCTACCGCGATAGCTCTGGCGAACATATATCTTGTGGGAATCTCGGTTGTCAATTCTTGTACTACCCCTCTTGCTCTATCTGGCAGACACAGGTATGGCGAATTACTCATTTTCTGATCAGTTGCCTGTCTGAAATCCTTTAGCTTTGTCCGTCCCGACGATCCTTGAACTGGCGTACCCTTCTATGGGCCTACAGACACGCACCGCTGTTCCTTTCACCCTCTTGTATTTCTCCATGGCGATATCCCTCACAACTCTACTCCACCTACTTCTCGTCGTACGGCTCATGTATATGAGCTACCGAGCAAGAAGGTCGGTCGGTCGGGAATACGCGGCAACGTACATCTCGATATATACGATGATCGTCGAGTCCGCCGCACCCTATACCGTCACCTGTCTCGTCTTCATCGCATGTTATGCACGAAATAGCAATGCACAGAACGTCGTGCTTCCGATACTCGGTCAAGTCATGGTATGTCTGTCATTAAAATCAATGCTACATATTGATTCGGAAGCCGCGTCACTCACGCTTGGCTTTTCATTGAATAGTGTATCAACCCGGAGCTACTCATCCTCCGAGTCGCAAGAGGTCGCGCAGTATCTTCGGTCAAGGCTGACCGGTTGAAGGCTCCGCATGCCCCACTTATCCAATTCCGACCCGCGTCCAGCACGATGGACAGTGTCTCTCGTTCGACAACAACCTGAGAAAGTCCGACGCTCGCACACCGGTAGTGACAGAACTTAACATGGCCGCCGACATGACGTGGTTACTTTGATTATGCACGGGCTCTTCTGCTGTTTCGATAAGTGATCAGTTTGTGCGATGATTGCAATCTCCTCGTTGCATCCCTAGATTGGTACACGATAACGCGTAGTAGGACGTACAAATCCATTTGTTTCTATCAGCGCCAGCGGACTACCGCAGAATCTTGGATTTGACGACTGCGGTAGGAACAATGATACAATAACTTGAGACCACGAGTGGACCCTAGCGGTGACTGGTCCCAGGAATACGAGACGGGAAGAAGAACCAGACGCAGAACATGGCAACACACTGTGCGATAGTAATGTAGGGGAATGTGCGCGCGCCGACTGTGGTTGAGAGCAAACCTGCGATGAATGGGAACAAAGCTAGAGCAAACGTTACGGAACCCCCATGCAGTCAGCTCGACGATTGTCATACAAACGTTGGTTCCAACCTACCTGCGCCGAAGCTGGCACATGCCGCGCTGCGATTTTCGTCAGCTCCAACTCTGATCTGGGCGGCTCCACAAAGGCACTGCGGAAAGAAGGGAGGCTCACACTATCGCTAACGACACCAGATGAACTTCGGCGGGCAGAAGGTCCCTGGCAGAGGCTATGTTGGCAGGGAAGATGGGGCCATAGACTGTGCCGATGATCGCTGTTGAGACGGCATTCCCTACGAACGACGGGACCAATAGGAGCAGGAGGTGCATCGTGAATGCGGTGACTGCGGCGATGGTTATCAGGTTCTCTGTGCTATGAATGGACTACGGAAGTAGATCTACTCACAGCTATTAGAGAAGTGAAGCGAGGTGCACAGCGGTAGCGGTGACATTCGTCAGACTCTGAACATGAGGGCAGGGTCGTACTTACATGCATGCTTGGACGATCCATTTGCGCTGCCGGAATGAGATGCTTTTCATGCGTGTCAGAACTCGATATTCCAGGACAGCTGTAGCAAGGGAGGATACCCACATGTTCCCGCAGTAACCCCAGGTAATCCGGCTCAGGGTCATGCCGCCCCAAAAGCCACTAGTAACGTACCCAACGGTACTCGGATTTGCGCTCTAGGAAGGAATGTCAGCGAATAGCCCTCATGTGACAATGAGATACGCACCCGAACGTTCAGTAGATATACGGCAATCTGACGAAATTTTAATACGATCTCACTGTGTAGCAACTACGACGATAATCATGCTCACAAATCCCTGGGTGACGCTTTCACTGTGCAAGGAGAAATGATACAGTCAAATAACCGGTCAGGATACAAATCGCGCCGTCACCTACCTTCCGGTATAGAGCAATGCGAACAGGGCAGATGCCCATGTTTGCAACTGGCCCAACGCGGCTTTGTATGCTACGTGCGAGCGAGTTAGTCCGAGCACCTCAAGAGACCCATTTGACTCACTCCGCGGACCAAGTGCGCTAGTCTTGCCTAGAACAGGTACAGTGCTACTCGTGGGCGAAGTTTTTTTGATCCGCTCCCTCAGAACTCGCAGTATCCGATGAGCTATCTGCCGTCTTGTACAATTCCCAAGCCAGCTCGGCGTCGCTCTGCAATTCTTCTTGTGTTGGCCGGAAAGCATACACGATTAAGGTCGTGTTGATGGCGGACAAGACGAGGGAGCCGTAGTAGAAGTCCGCCCAACGGATCCCAGTCGCCACAATGCTTTGACAAACCAGAGGTGCCGCAAAGCTTCCTGCCGCTAAAGGGGAACGCGTTGCTTCGTGAGCATATCGCAGGGTACTGATAATATGCTTCTTACAAGTAGATCCGTAGAAGAACCCCAGCCCTCTCTTGGAAACCGATGGGACGTATACGTTGCTGTCCCGACGTCATCGTTAGCTCCGCAAAGTATCAGTAAGTACCTGTACATACAATGTCGCTGAAAGCAGYCATAAGTCTGATGGGTGAATTCTGAGCCRCATAATAACACTCACCAGTTATGAAYGACCTGGCAAATGAGGATATGACGTAGGCAATCATCATGCTGGGATAACCGCTTTTGCTCCCCATGATGACGAAGAATACCGCATGGAGAGAGGTTGCAYACAGCAACGTGTAGAACCTACTTCGCGACCTGGAGAAGCCGATGATACGCGTTTTCTCGTTCGTATCATGACGTGACTCTGGCCTAGATGTCCGCGARCACCAGGCCGGAAATGGCGACGTTGAGGGCGGTCGGTGTGTCTCTAGTCGTGTTCGACCAAGTAATCGCGTTACGTGCTCAACAACGATCGTCCCTAGGAGGTAACTGTGGGCGAACGCTTGTGAGATGCATGRGATTGACAAGAGGCTGTCCGACATACCCTGTCGCGCTAGCCACCCAAAACAGAGATGAGAGCAAAAAGCTCAGGTGCAAGTCGCTTTTGAAATCTAATGCAAGTCTGAGTTCACATCTCACCAACAATGCGCGTGTTGTACTACTTACGCGGCAGTAATGTACCAGTCACTGTAGTTAGGGAGCAGYTTGGACACCGTTAACTGTATGGYCCAGAKGATCGACCGAATCTTGTACRTTACCTCCATCTCCCCAGCCGACTACGAAGTAGGCAAAAAATGCAGAAGYYAGGCGGATTTTGGTACGTTGAAATGGGCGCTGGCTCGCAGTCGTGGAGNNNTTTTGCARATCCTTGGTTTTCTCGATAACYGCCTCGCAGTCTTCAMCACCTGGAGRAGGRGTTGCCGGCGGCCAGGCRTCCGAGTYCATGCTAGGAGGGGTCTTAGAGGAGTGCATATCGRGGCGGATGTAAATTTTCGCGCATCCGTGAGCYSACTTATAGCGGATCGCCTGCTGTTTGCACACGACTCTCGGGCCTGAGGCCCTAGGTAAGTGGCCTCCTGTCTTGCAGCATCARGAATTTCTACGTACAGCATAGGGTATGCCATGACTAGCCGCTTMAKATCATTACGCTTGAAAATCGGCCACGCGTTCAGAGATAGCTTCACCAGATTCGGCGGCACGGTCGGTTGAGGTAAGAGAATCGATGAACGAGGCAAAGAAGTCAGGACTAGTCAGGATCCGGYGAGGCGATAGGTGATCACCGCCGTAKAGRAACGACTTTTCTTCCGTCCTTTGTAGAGAGATGGTCAGGTAAAACATGGTTATGACGTTCAGATCACGAATCGTATCATGTGTCCGACAGTATACTKTGAGYGATGTACATGTAGGGCACATATGGCCATGCTTCCACTAGCATAGATGATATCCTTCAGACTTCTGACGAGCTGGACTTGGTAGGCGACTACTCTTCGGGGCATGAGGATTGCAACTTGGGCTGTAGCAGCAGTACTGACATAGTTAGYTAGCATTCGAACAGTTCGCGGTCCGGAGGCATGGCCGAGTGCAACCGTTCTCAGATAATCTGACTACGGTCAGCCAAAATCCTACGGCGCAGCCGAGTGACGCGGCAGTCAGCGTAGTGTTGAACATCGGAACATGTTGTCTAGGTAGAAGCGCAGGAGTTRAGATGAGTGCTGCGCATCCCRAAATCCAGCGCTCGGTAAGACACCGACAGAACACTTACTAGAGTAGTACCTACGAAATATCACAAGAAACCCGTACCACCATGCGCAATTGAGCAGCGAGAGAGCTATTTGAGCGAGTGYGCATTCATGWGACAATGYAGYGTGTTCAAAGGAGGAGCACTGTGCAGCGGCCNNNNANGNNNNAGNNTCAGCCACATTGCAAACTGAGGCAAACAGAAGGGCCGGTGTTTCGAAGGGAACAAATGAATGAACGGAGCCTCAGCCGGCGTTGTCTGACCGTCCCTCCTCGCCGTCTCTCYCGTTCAGCTCGTAGGGACGTCTCGTCTTCCACTCTTTACCTCTGCTCGCAGGTCGACCACCACCCACACCACCTCAAAGTCACTCTTTTCGACATGTCTGCGGTCCCCACCTACCCTCCCCAATACCCCGCTCAACCCCCACTCGCCCACCACGACGATGATACGAAGGCTCCCTAYGACGACCTGATTGACCAGTACGCTGCACCCTACGGCACACAAGCACACAGAACATACGCCGTCGATCCTACTTCTCTCAACCTGGCTAACGCGCGGCACGGACGCGCTCCTTCCTATCCTCTACCCAAGCAGTCATACTCCAGTGAGACCACAAAGGATATCAAGAGTCTCGAGGACCACGGRCCAGACCCGCCAGACTGGGGCTACCCGCCAACCGCTGCTCAGGAGGATACGAAGGAAGAGAAATCTTGGACACGGGTACGTTGTATTRATTCGCCATCCTTCGAACTRCCTCCATTYAAACTCGTCCCAGTGGATCCCCGACTCGTGGGCGTGTCGCCTGTACTTGCTAACGGTGCTCGTCGAAACGGCAATTGATCTCGCCATTGAGGGAGACATCTTCCTCCGCTTCCATGAATCCAAATCCTCGGACAGTGAGGACATGGCCACAAGGCGGATGCCAGTCTACCTCGCCATATTTGCCTTGGCCCAGTACGTTCACAGGTCAGGTYTCCGTTAGTGCGTAGGCTCACACCATGCAGCGTGTTCCAGTTCGCCATGGCTTTGGATGCTGTATGGGCTCGTAACGTCCTGCARTTCATCAGTCTCGCGTAGGTCGCAACATCGCGGTTTCTATGCTAGCTCGCTGATGTCATTCTAGCATCTTCAATGCATTGTTCCTCCTATACGCCATCATCCAAATCACCGAGATAAATGCTGTCGCCCTCCAATCGGCGGAGGGAATCACTGACATCCCCGTCCACACTCTCGCCATCATCATTCCTATYGTCATCTCTGTGGCCGAAGTCGCCTACATTGCGCTGGGTTGGAGGATTTACACCGAATTCGGCTGGAAGGTCTACAAGTTCCTTGGCGCGGACCGCCGGATAAAGACCATGTTCGCCTACCACCAGATCTTTCTCTGCTTGGTCAAATTCGACTTGTTCTTCTGGGTCGGCTTCTCTGTGCAGTTCATCTGGCTGGTTCTAAACAAGGACAATGCCGAGTATTACCTCACTTGCGCTGCTCTTCCGCTGTCACTTGTCGTCCTTGTTGAGGGACATTTGGCTGCGCGGCATGAGAGCAAGTGGATGATGCTCAGCTTCATGACCGGTTGTGCTGGCGCCATGGTATACTTCGTGTACAAGGTAGGTTATATGACGCCTGTGCAGTGACAGATTCAAATTGACAAGTGAGCAGTTGGTGAAGGTCCTTCGTTTCCGCAATCAGGAGACATTCAGCAAAGTCTGGCAGACGCTCAGTACATTCTGTATGTGGAACAGTTACATCGTAGTCTTGTGCGAACGCGCTGAACTGGTCTTCAGCTGTCATCGCGATCATACTGCTCATCATTACGTCTGTCTTCGCCTACCTGGTGATGAACAACTTCGGGCGAGGCTTGAAAGAGCAGAGTAAGTTTGCTTCTCTTCTGTAGCCTGTTCGACCCTAACACTGGTGTAACAGTTGCGAAGAACAAAGGCAAGCAGGGTCTCAGCCGCGGCAAATCACAATACGTGCATCGAGGTCCAATGAGTACTCATCCAAACCGGATGAGTATCGATTGATGTATAGTGTTGTGTTGCCGCACCTGCGAACGGACTTGTACGATCACCACCCCACTTGTATAATTCTCCAGACCTAGCGCAATCCCTACCACTACCACCACTTCCCCGAGCGCCCCACATGACACCTTGCGCCGGTCCCTACTGCCCCCTTTGCTGTTACCTATGGACATGGTATCGCTCGCTTCTCCTACCTACAGACCTGCATTAGTACCTCCTGTCACTCCTGCCACCAACTCGTATAGCAATTYCTCTCTCCCTCTCCATCCGTCTCTGTCCTCTCCGGAATTGCTCCCCCGCTTCGCCCTTCTCGCGATCGACGGCTCTCGTACGCGTACTCTACTCACGCCCGACTTCTTGTTGCTGGTTCTTCAATCGGGCAGCCCTCTATTACCCTCCACTTTCCACACCCTTTGGCTTCTGGTCGGTACATTCGGCTTTCTCCCTGTCCCTCTCCGCGCTCAGCTCAGCTCCCTCTAGTACGTAGACCCTCGCTTTGTTTCGCGTCGCGCTTTTGGTCTGTTTCTCGTTGTCGATTTTCGTTTCGTTGAGGGAGCCCGTCCGCGCCTCGCATATACGTTACATATATGTGGGGTGGGCCCCTGCAGATATTGTATTGCTAGCACAATGCAACACATTTTGGATTMCGTTGGCACGGGTTCATAGATGCGCTCTCGCTACATGGGAGTATCGTACAGYGTCTTAGCTCGCCCTTAAAACCTTGCTACAGCGCGTTGGCCACAATCTCATAATCGCCTCCTGACAGATCCTTGATCCAATACCTGCCCGTCGAGTCACCGTGAACGACCTCTGCCCGCCCTTTCCCTTGCCTGAGCAGAGCCTTGCCGTGTTTCCCTGGTAGTGGTATGCCAATCGTTCCCTTCGTGCCCTTGGGGGTGCTGATCGAGAGTCGGAAGGAATTGTCACTGTTGGACCACTTGGACGAGAACGTGCCCTTGGTCGTTGAGAAGCCCGTGTCAACGTCCGTCAGATCGCCAGGCTGCGGGACGATCGTCCAGGTGGCTCCGGCATCGCTGAGCAACTGGATGCCACCCACAAACGTCTACGTGAGCGACGATCCGCGACTGATCAGCGCACAGCACTACATAGCAATTGACATATCCGCAGCAACACGCACCGTGAGGGAGCTCGTCGGGCCCGTCGCCCAACCGTGTGCATGCGAGATGCGCGCGTCGTTCGAATATGGCGCGTAGTGCAGCGCCCCGGTGACCGAGTAGCCCTCGATGAACGTGCTGTTCGTCATGCGTGGGTCGTCAAGCATRAAGTCGCCCCACATCTGCCGGACAAGCGCGAGCGCGGCTGCCGTGCGGTTCGCCATGAAGTGCGCCTCGAGCTCGAACCCTGAGATGAACGGTGACACCGCRTCYGCRGCCTCGGGAGCGGGCGCGCCGTATGGGCCCCAGCGCGCCTGCAGKGMTTGCGAGATCGCGRCRATTTGGGAGGCGTTGGTGACGAGSCCGGACTTRATCGCCCACGCGTTGCCGTCCTGAGGCGCGAGCGTGGTCGTTTCGTTGTCGCGGAAGAGCCCGACGGAGGGCTGCCAAAGGAGGGGGATGGCAGCGCTCTGGATGCCGGAGGCGAGCTGGGCGTAGCGGCTGGCAGTGGAAGGGTCGTTCTCGTCGTTCGCGAGTGTGACTCCAAGAGTGAGCGTGTAGTATAGGATCGAATTGGCCTCGATGTTGTGCCCACCCATGCCGAAGCGCAGCCAGTCACTGGGSGCAGTGATGTTCGCGAGCCCMGTAGAGTCGATTTGCYGTACAGYCCATTCCATACCGAGCTTCCASGCGGACCATTTGCCGTCCAGGTACGCCTTGTCACCGCTGTAGAGGTAGAAGTTGGCCACTCCGATGAGGGCGTAGAGGTGGTATGTGAAGGAGACGACWCCRAGCTCGTTGAACGGGTAACCCGCATATGGTAGCATCCCATTYGAGTTTTGCAGAACGAAGAGGGAGTCGAGGGAATTGCGAACGGARATGAGATCGRCAGTCGTGAGYGCGATTCCAGGAACGGCGATGGACATGTCGCCGCTCCAGACGAGCCTGTCTCTCTTCGCCCCGTCCGTGAGGGCAGAAGTACCGTTCGTGATTGTRGTGTTSAGCCACCARTCMAGCGTTCCGTTCACGAGGGACCCGCTAGAAATGACGCCAATATAGTTCAGTGCGTCTCCTCGCGTAGGGTCGATCGTGACYAGTTGRTTCGTATAGGCWCCTGKRCGTSTCTGAGCGTCAGWGTGWGCTGATRAGTATCRGTGTTCGRRTCTTACCTGCGTACCAAATTCTACCAAATGTATGTCAGYCAGGSCTACCGTCTGATAGGAAAGAGTTACATACCGATTCAATTGTTCATCGTTTGAGTGGAACCAACCCGAGTAGTTCCGCAGAGAGTCGTCAGCCCAGTGCGGCATCGCAGTAAAGTGAACCCAGAGATCGTCTAGGGTCACTTTGGTGTTACCCAAGTTGACGACGGTCAGGTATCGGAATGCACCACGTTCTTTGTTCTGGGGAGCTTCGTAGTGGTTGGACCGGCTGAGGTTGAACACCAACGGGGCATCGAGGCCAGAATCTGCCGTTGCATCCGACGCCGCTGAGGAAACCCACAAGGAACTTTCAGAGAACGTGATGCCGACGCTGCCACTTTGAGAAGAAGTATCGAAGTTGACCCAGCCAGCGATGTTCTTGCCGAAGTCGTAGGTCACCGAGGCATTGTAGCCGCCAAGCGTGAGGTAGGATCCCGCATCCTGGTCTTGACTAGTGAGGAGAACCTCAGGCGACTGGAYAGAGCCGTGCCGACGAAATATAGAGACCGGGCGAACGGTCCTCGAAGAAGGCGCAAGGATATATTCTTGATAAGGAGTCGCAGCCGTGCGCACGGCGGCGTAAAGTACACAGAGTGATAGTCCAGTGCAGAGACGCATGTTTCAGACAGACCACCCGTTCAAACGTGGATCGCCTCAAACGTCTAGTGACCCCACCCATTTTATAGCAACTACGGCAGTGCCGTCAGTATGCAGGAGAGCGTTCGAAACCCGAGAAGCGACAGGCTCACATGCGATGGGTTGGAATTTCGATGACGCATACGCATAACCCATGGTCCGAACTATACCTGATGACCGGTCATGCAACCTTGCAAGAAGCTGAATAGGYGAYGCAAGACAGAGCACTGAGGATRCWGGGCGGGTCCGTAAAAGCCGGTRGAGGTCATGAGCCGCCGGGAAGCGAAGGTAGGAYGTTGTGCCGGCGGCCTAGCTTCTACGCCCAGAACTTCTTCGTAAGGTCTTGTGGTAGCCTCAGTATAGTATCCAAGCTGGCTTTTCTGGTTGCGTGATTGACTGAATCCCGATGGTGGTGGCGGTCATGGTGGTCGTCCTAGTACTAACTGCCGCTTCATCAAGTTACCAAATGGGTGGTACYRCCATCAAGCGCCCGTTCAAAGCCACCACGTCGCGCAATTCAAGCGCCCGAGTTCTCAGACTGTGGCTGGACTTCTCATGAGGCATCCCTAGGAGCACTGTACACTTGAGCATAGCTGGTCTACTCGTTTCAAGCCCCCCATGTCACAACGGCGAGTATCRTCTYAAMCATATCCGTAAGACTCACGGACGCTGACCGCGGTACGCMAATAGATACCGAACAAACCTGCGCGACCGCTCCGCGCTCCTKGGCGGGGCTGCCACCGACTACAGCACCCCGCCCTCCTCGGGCAGGTCCTCGCCGTACACTGCTGGGGGCRCGGGGAACGGCCTCGGCGTGAGCAGGGAGATACCGTTTCAGCCCATGGGACACCGTTACGCGGACGACTTGGAGAGCCAGAATGACGAGCACCTGGAGGGGCTCACGGCGAAGGTCAAGATACTCAAGGATGTGAGTTCAGTCARCCACTCWGCGCGACCTCYGTCTGACMGTATGGCCKGGCAYGYAGATWACGATTGGAATTGGGAACGAGGTGCGCGAGTCGACCGTCCAGCTCAGCCAAATGGTGCGTCCCGCAACCGCTGCCGCCCGTACTCGTGTCCTCATGTCCGTTCTAACACCCAGAACGACGCGTTCTCGGAGACGTCTGGCATACTCGCGGGCACCTTCCGTCGCATGAACAAYATGGCAGCRAGGCAAGGCTGCCGCTGGCTGTGGTACATCGTSTTCCTCATYATCGTMTTTTGGTTCTTCATTATTGTATGGTGGTTTCGGAGATAGTATACCATCCTCTCTTCTCTCTCGGACCCTTCTCACCGTTCTTRATATGYACACCTYATGTGCACGAAGAYTGAYACACGGGCTGAAGACGACAAGAAGACTGTYCGACCGTGTACACCAGAGGCGAGACGCCATTAGAATCAACGGGGTAGGCTAACCGCAAAGTGACGAATAATGTACAAAACGAGCCGCAGTCGCAACAACCCAAGCAATGTGAGATGAAGTCCAGGTTCCGAGAAAGAGAACGCTATGGTTCGTCTCGTAGTTTCGCRTGCCCTATTTCCCAGACCATCTTGCGCCGGAGATAGGGCATGTTGGCCTGGGAGAAGGGGAAGTCCTCTTCGCCTCTKGAMAGCGCCTCRAGGAACTGGCAGGTGAAAACGCCACAGTCGTAGCCGTTTTCTTGTTGAGGGGTATCCTGYGATGGCGTCARTRAACGAYTCGAGACAAGGCGCGGYAGARCRACSCACAGGTAGTATGTARTCTTGCCAGCCCGTGAAGTCGAAGGGCTTCTTTTTCTTGTCTCGGTGCTCCTCATCCAGATATTGTCGCAAGAGCTGAGGAGCCGCGTTAGCAGCCACGCCCCGCAAAGCCCACGCGAAGCTGACGCACCTTGAAGACCTGCCCGCGTTCCATGCCCATGCTGTCATACGACTCGATCCGCTTCTTGCGGAAGTTGATCGCAGCAGCYGTCCAGTGCGCGTTGTTGTGGTTCACAGGGATGAGGATGACGTCCTTGGAGAAGATGTCGATCTGGACACTGCAGTCAGGGCCCAAACCTACACATGCATGAACCGGTACCACATGAACTCACCTTCTTGGTCCATTTGGCCAACCGTCCGCCCTTGTACCCTTGCCCCTTGAGCTTCGCCCAGAAGAACGTGTTGAAATAGTGTGCGTTCAATGGCTTTCCGCGRCCACCACCGCTCGCTGCACCTGGGTTCTCTTTCGACCCCTCCGCTCGCGACTGGATGAGCTGCCCGTAGAAGTTGATGATCTCGTCATTCAGCCACTGGCACGGCCGCAGGCGCGAAATGTCTTCATGCGASACTTGTTCCCGCCCGGACTTCGARATGACGCCTCTTTTACAGAAGAACGCRTCRACCTCTGCCTCGTCTTTGGGTGGAAGAGAGGTGGGTARGGGCTTGCGTTTCGGCCGGAGCCTCTCCTCAATTGCCTCATCCTTTGCAGCGTGTGCCAGTCGGAGCTGGTCAAGAGACGGGACGAACGGCTTCGGCGGCTTGGGTCCCTTGAGCGCTTCTTGCGCTTTCCGGATCGCACGTTGCAGGAAGTCGGGATCGACATGGTCGGGAAAGGAGTGTCGGCGGAACTCGTCYTGCTTCGCCTTCGCACGCAAGTCCACTAATGATGGCGATGCTATCACCTGGATTCAATGCCAGGAGCTCTCAACAACGTCAGGAGAGGACGTACGAGAAAGTGCGCCGGTCTTGTCCAGCATCTCCAACCGAGCCTGATAGCTCAGGAGACCTAACGAAACAAASGTGAACACTGGTTTACAGGGTGCAGGRTAACTGGGACGTACTTCGGAAAGACTCAAAGTCRGAGTGGTACCCAGCGGACCGTCTGATGTGGTAGAGCTCCTTCAGGTCCTTCTCCATCTCCTCTCGTGTCCGCTTCTTCTCCTGCTCAACTCGCGCTTTATGCTGTTACCAGGTATTTCAGCTCTCGCTCCTTCGTGAACGGAAMACACAAGGCACACCTGTTTAGCGTGTATATGCTCCCGYTCAATGTACTTCTTGGTCGACTTCTTCCTTCTGTGCGCCGATTCTGCAAGCGCCGCGCCGACCTCCGGATACTTCTCAGTGACGGCCGACCGCAAGGACGACTCCGATGCCTGCGTAGACGGCGGGGACATGAGTCCTGCAGCTCTCGTGTCGCCATGCAATCCAGACACCTTTGGGACATCCAGCGCCGCCAGCGTGTTCTTGGACGTGGACGCGACCGCGTTCGCCTGCATGTTCGCGTACTTGGACAGGATGGGCCTTGTTTGCACCGCACCGCTGTTCTGATGTGACTGTATTCGTTGGTGAATGCCGCTGCCAGCAGGCGCAGACGTGGAAAGTTGAGGACGGGGGCCGTGAGCTGGTAGAACGGACGGGAAGCTGGGGATGGCTGGGCGCGGTGGGAGGTGACGCGTAGAGGTTGATGCGCGAGGTGGTGGTGGAGGTGGAGGCGTAGGGGGCGGCGAAGGCATGATTACAAGTTCTGGTGAACCTCCATCTGACGGTGAATGTGAAGGCGCGAACGAGGGCGGATGGTCCGCGTCAGTGCCCCTCCGGACTGGCGCGTAGAGTATGTTGAGTCGCACCCTCAATGGAACCAGCAGAGCACTCACAGGGGTTAAAAATGACAAACGTGTCGCGTAGGACCTGCATGAACTCCCAACTGAGCTTGCTCCAGCGTGCGAGGATGGCTTCGTCCTGCGAAGGGCTGCTATTTCCGCCCAGAGGGTGGCTAATCGTCGTTCTGGCCTGTTTCGGGGCACGGAGAGGGAGGAGAGTCTCAGTCGCGGGCCGTTTCCGTGCGACCATGGAGGCACGATGTATGCAGACGGGAGATGGCGAGTGGACGCAGACGGTCTCTCTTCTGCGCCGTGGTCAGGCTGGCCTGGGCGCGTCCAGATATCGAAGGCAGCAGTTGCCTGACAAAGAACTTTATGAGACCTTGCAGGCTGCAATAGAGTTGCCGTGCAAGATGTGCCGGCGAGAGGTGGATGGCAGTGAGCAGCGAGCGGGGGACGGTGCCGGCGGGCGGGGCGGAAGACAAGGGCGGGTCGAGGACGTTGTTCGAGATCCAATCCCCACCCAAGCGCCGGGNCGGCGAAAAGCTTGGGCCCGGGCSGCTTCTATCCGCTGCCACTGTGGCTGTGGCCTGCACCCTCTGCCAAAACAGAAAATGAACCTAGTTCAGCAGTCCGCTCATTACTTGACGCTTGCTCTCCTCTGAACGCATTCAAGCTCATTGCGATGGATCTTCTGCCTCATTTCTCAGTTCAATCCATCCATTCAATGGCTCAGACTCAAGTGGTTCACGCAGACCGTTCACACAAGTATGTTTGGGGTCCCGAAGCCAGAAATCCGTTCCGAATCCTCTATATACCATACATGACGGTGCCGGCAACGACACATATGGCGGGTCTGTCAGATCCACAGGCTGGGCGGGTGGTATCCCCTGGTCATAGATGAAGGCTCGGGCGGGGGGGNAAAGTACTCCCCGTCGTCCGCCCCTTTCTCCCACATGCACTCACCGATATCCTTCTCTTCGCACACAACCGGGAATGTGGTCGCCCCTGGCGTCACCACCGCGCTGCTGTCTGCTGAACTGGCGCGCGAGCTAATGGGCGAGTCGACGACAGAGCCGGCTGAGCAATCCCTGGTCCCCCGGCAGGAGAACGCAGGAATATCAATCTCGGATGCCTCGAATGTCGACTGCGAGCATGGCGTAGCAGCGGGAGAGGAAGAGCGAGCGTCGCGCCCCGGGACAATGTCCCCAAAGTCCGTCTCCCTGCGCGGGCCCTCGGCGTGTGCGAAGGTCACCCGCGCACTATCAACCATGGCCCGGAACTCCATGAGCTCGACGGCCGCGCTTCGCGCGTGCACGCCGGCCTGGGAGAGCTCGTCCTCGAGCAGGAAGAAAGTATCCAGCTCGAGGATCGCCTGGCGCAGCTCCGGCAGCGTGATGCGCGAGAGGGGGNTTGAGTGCGAAGATGCGCTGAAGGATATCGTTGGCGCCCTCGGAAATGGGCAGCATGTCAAGGAGAAATTCGGGGTCGTGCACGAAGCGGCGGAAGCAATGATCCTCCATCGTCGCCTTCTGCCAGGGGTGACGTCCACAGATCATGTTGATCAGGATGACGCCGAGAGCCCAGATGTCACTGAATCTCGTGCAGTAAGGCTTGTAGCCAAACTCGCGACCGATGCATTCTGTGRAGGATCRGTTAGCTTCTGTGATGAAATACGAKATRAACAGAACAAGACATACCAGGACTCATGTAGATCTTGGTTCCACAACCGAARTCACTGACAATGGTTCGGTTGGTAGCCAGACCGAAGTCCGCAAGAAAGACTTCGGAGCCATCCTCATTGGTCAGGATGTTCTCTGGCTTGAGGTCCCGGTGGTAGACCCTCGCGTCGTGGCAAGCCTGGAGGGCATCCACGAGAGACACGAAGGCCTTGCGGAGGAGCTCGTCCTTGTAGACGTACGTCCTCTTCTCACAGATGTGATCGAAGAGGTCGCCYCCGCGGTAGAAGTCCAGGATGATGTAGAAGAACGCATCATCCTCGAACGCGTCCTGGAGCGTGACGACGTTCGGATGCCCGGCAACRAGGCTCTGGAGGGCGATCTCCCTCCGCACCGTGCCGAGCTCAGACTTCTTCCGGTTGACCTTGGAGATGATCTTGATCGCCCGGTACAGCGAAGCAGGATCAGCGGAGGGGTGCGTGTCCACTGCTTGGTAGACAACACCGTAGGTGCCAGCCCCGAGGAGGCGCAGGAGTTGGTAGCGCTCCTCGAGGATGCACCCGGTGAAGTCAGGCATGCTAGACGCGGCGGTAGACATGGCGAAGAAGAGAGAGCGGGAGTAAGGGTAGGGCGAGTGCGGTGTGTGTGAGGGAGGAGTGAGCAGTTGCGTTCACCTGGAACTGGCAGAAGGCTGAGGGCTTAGGGAGGATTTTGCCCTCCTTATATGCTCTCACGGAGCGCATCCGCGGTCGTAGACCTCGACCATGGCAGACCTCGGATGCATCGTCAAATATGTTCCCGAGAACATCGCGTCCTGAGGTCCGTCGTCGGGATGCCCGACACCACAGTTTAGTGTCCGGGATTGTGATCGAGCCCGCTCAGTCTTCCGAATTGTGCGGAGGCAAACTAACAGAAGTTCTATGACGCGGTGGTCGCTCTGTCAGTATACGAAGCTATAGGGAACTTTAAGGATCGAGCAGGGGCAGCAGGTCCTCAACATACGCCTGACATATTTTGTGTGATGAGAAAGATGCTGAGTGTCATGCACGTTAGAGCCTGCGCCAGCCACAACATCGCGGTACCAAAACCAATTCCGCAAAACTCGGGGCCCGCTAGTCCATATTCTGACGTCCGCATAGTCCGGAGGGCTGCCGCAGGGCCCAGAGCACTAAAACGGCGGCCCTCAACAGCATCCTCGGTCAAGATCGCAATACCCGGTGCATTATTGAGATCTTGACCGCTAATGTGCCTTTCTCTGCCTATCTCTCCCCGGTATGCCCACGCCAAAAGAACACCACAACTCGGATATGCTCACCTGCGTCGTCGATCATAACGTGGTCCACCGCGCCCTGGACCTCGGCCCCGAAGACACGAGGGCCTCGAGCAACCCGGGTCGCTCGTTCGAGCGGATGCGTCGCTATGGACGCGGAAGCTCTGGGCTACAAGTCTGGAATTGCCTATTGAGGTTTCGATGGTAGGTCGTGGGTAGATGGCGCACCATACATGTGTAGCAGAATCGCGGTAGAGGCAATATCGACCCTGTCTAGGAAATATCGGTAGTCAAGGTCTCCACGTTGAAGTATTGCTCACCGTATAGAATGCCGACTGAGTCGGACTGGATGTTATGCTGATCGCGGGTAGGGGCGTGCGCACTTCAGGGGCGGTAGCGCCATGGTTCGACCTGCAACCGGCGTTCCGACAGGTACGCACGGCAGTTTGCCATTTCCACGAGTGGACTTGTGGGGGCTAAGGGCAAGCGCATTGCGCCTGCAGGTCACAAATAATTGGCAGAGGCAGAACTCGGTGCTTACCCGCCCATTACTCAATCGCATATGGCGGCATTCCTGGCGACTTCGACGAAGGACCATTTTTGCAGTCGGTCACTTCACAGAACGCAGCGAATCGCCGAAATGTCGCGGTCCGTCGCAACCGCTCCAGGCTCCCTGGATATACCGACACTGGGGGCCTAGAGACCCATTTGTAACCAAATGAACATTCGAACCGTCTATCAAGAGACCGTTCATCGTTCGCGTTGGTTCGAGATACGCCTTCTGTGCGGGGCGCGGGGTCCGCTGGGATGGGGTTAAAGCGTAATTACGATGCTCCGTGTGTCCGGTCGGGAAGCCAGGGCGCGCGCGCAGCGGATAGGGAAGGCCAGGAAGGAGTCGAAGGACGAATGATCGTCGAGATTCCCGCGGTGCCAAGGACAACTGGGCAGGTACCGTGAGGGTTAGCCCGAGGGCTACCCATGAGCGTGCGCCTTCATCTAAAGAGCAGTGCCTTGGCTGCGGGTCAGTGCAATGTCGTGTGGCAATAAGAGAGGGAAAAGGCTTACTTGATATGTGGCACGGCTGCGTGGGTTGTGTGTATGCAGCGCGCGGCTCACACATGCCGGCATCTTGAACTAATGGCTGGGTGGGAGCGTCGCCACAAGCACCTTGGACAGTCTCGGACAGTCACTCTGTTGAGTTCGCGACGTCATAGAAATGATTAATCCGGTTTCACCGACACTTGTAATTGCGAGGCGCTGCAGCACTTTACGCGCTTTGCGCGGCGTATCACATCTGTTCGCCCACCACCTGCCGCTGCAGACAGGACCACATGTGTGCCATATGGATGCCGGATTACAGCTACANGGGGAGCGGGTGCGAGGCAATTATCAGATCGCACACGGTTTCCACGCAGCACATGAGGAAAGGAAGTCTGAATTATCGATCTGTTCGGTGCAGCAAGGCGCGCCGCGGCCCATGTCAATGCAGCCGGCTGAGCATGTGGGAGGGGGAGAGAACGTTGTAGAAAGGACGAGCAATGGAACGGCCGCTGGAGAGGGGAGGCTAGAGAGAA